>JAVJIF010009864.1:0-99376 GCA_038442645.1 Agave tequilana
TTCAACAAGTCTTGGTTTGCAGAACGCGGATTTGATCCTTGCGTTCTGTGCTTCTTGACGCAGATTTGCGGGTCTGGCCGCGGATTTGATGATTCCTGCGTCCAGTATCTTTTCTCTGCGTTTGGCGCAGAACACTTAGTATTTTTCTTTACTTTGGTAAAGCATCTGACTAAGTGTCTTTATCTTTTTGCAGCGCCGCAACCTGCTACTTCACTCCCCAAGATACGCCATTTTGGGCATGTAGGTGGAGCTGACCGGAACCTGACTTTTGTGCTGCAAAGGACTGCCCCTGTGACTGCCGACCAGTCGCCTGCTCGTGAGAAGAAGCTCTCGAATGTCGAGATGAGGACTCTTCGAGTGCTGATGACCGATGCAGCATTCACCACGGATGATGGCATTCAGCTGAAGAAGCCCGCCTTCTTCTTCGGGGATCATATCCATGATGGCGGCCATCGCGTGCACGAAGGGACTTACACATGGCTCCGTCAAATAGGGGGCAGAAGGTTCTTTCTCCCCGGCCATGGATAGGATGTTCCCTATGTTCTATTACCAGCATATGTCCGTCCCGCGGAAGATGGAGTTTGACCTCGCTCGATATGCTCCTGAGGTTACCCTTGGCGATCTGGGCTCCCACCACCAAGTGCACCGTCATGACGGCCATGACGCGTCAGTTATCGGCCTTTTCCCTGGATCGCGCAAGAGGGAGATCCCGTCTGGAGAGATACCGCACATTGGCGCCACCTTCCTCAACATGTTCATGGCAGCGGGGGCGACTATCCAGTTGCGTTCCGTGCATATGGGTGGGTCTATTCCCCAGCGAATTACTGGTGGGGCAGAATGGTTGGCTTTGTCCTTACCGAGCTCGGGGATCTGCTGAGGCGCATAGGACTGTACCCAGCGGTCAGGGCTGTACAGTGGGGGATCCCTCAAAGTTCTCAAAACTTCTTTGGGATCCTAGAACGTTACAATCCCTTGACGGGGACGTTCTTTACTCCAGTCGGGGAGATGGGCCTTGCCTTACACGAGATGCACGAGTCTCAGGACTGGTGACAGGGGACATGCCCTATGAAGAATATGTCCCGCCGCTGTGGAGCTTCGCTACGTGAAGGAGGAGTTTCCTCTCATATACGAGACCTATTGGAAGTGCTTTGTCACTTCCATATCTGCGGTCAGATCACCAAATGGCGGTCGCAGGGGGTCACGTATCTGTCTTGGGCCAGTTATTTGTTCAACAATGTGAACACAAAGACCGCTTGATCACCCGATTGGCTCCCAGCACTGATAGGGAGATCGAAGACCGGATCGATCAGGCTCCCGAGAAGTTCTACACCACGGAGTCGAACGAAGATGGTTTCGACCCCGACTTGGTTTTTGAAAGCTTCCACCACCAAGCCCGGACTCCTATCTCCGATCGGGCGCTGCTGGCGGGTTTTCTGATGCTGTGGCTAAAGCGTTGTGTGGTGCCCACGCTGCCACATGAAGTTATAGTTGCCGATGTGGTGTACCCGGCGGTGCTTCTGGCCCATGGCAACCCTATAGCTCTTCTCCCGACCGTGGTGGCTGGTATTCAGAGCGGGCTGCGGGCGCTGGCTAAAAGCTTTTGTGAGCCGCCAAAACTGTGGATTCCGAGGGAAAGCCGTTCACGGGACGCGGAGGGGAATCCAGTGGTGAAGCATCCCAATCCTCGGGTCGAGCTGCCTTACACATACCTTATGGCCTGGTACGTGATGCACTGCCCCTCTTTGATGACGGCGGTGCGTTGGAAGGAGGACTCCGTCCCCTTCATACAGCGATTGGAGGGTTCGAGGTGGGAAGATCCTTATATATATTACATCCGGAAGCGTCTTTCAACCCCGGCAAATTATCAGCTCAATCGTTGCCTCCTCCAGATCCCTGGTGCATCCTACGGCGATCTACTTGTCGATTCCGCAGGCCCTGATGATTTCACGAGGTTATCCCAGGGAGCCTTCTGGTGGTTGCTCAATATTCGGCCCGGGTATATGCTTTTTCGACAAGGGACGTCATGCACCATTGAGCCATACATGCCGAATCGCTTCGCTCGACAGTTCGGCTATGACCAGCTCTATATCGGGAATCCCAATGCTTATCTCGCCTTCGAAGGGAACTTGTTCGAGGGTGCTCGGGCCTGGTATTATAGTGTGGCTGGAGGACAGGAACATCCTTCCGTCTACCTCTCGAAGCGCCCAAGTGCCAGATGAGTCTAAGCTATTGTACCTGGTACTCCCAAGCCGTCCAGACACCAAACTTTCTTCCGGCATCTTCATGTATCGAGAGCATCAATGCAAGCCTCGAGACAAGGACAGAGTCTGGTAAACCAACAAGACTCGTAGAGCAGTACCGGAGAGTTCGTAAGGAGGTCGGGAGAAGGACGAGGAGGGAGCCACGAGCTACAGAGCCACGACCGCCAAGGGCAGAGCCACGAGCGAAGAATGAGCCGTCAGTAACGAGGGCGGAGCCATCAGCGACGAGAGAGGAGCCTCCAGCAACGAGGGCGGAGCCACCAGCAAAGAGGTCTAAGCAGTTGGCGAGTAAGCGTCACCAACGCTCTACTCCTATTGTTGAACCAGCCCCAAAGAAGGTTAGGAGGGACTTGGCGTCTGAAGTCTCTCAATCCGGAGCCATCTCTGCTGGAGTTGAGGCGCTTCCTGAAGACCTTTTTGTCACAGTTGCGGAACCTCCGGAAGAGGGGGATTTACTCCCTCTAGTTCGTGCTCCTAGGTCGCACCACAGGCACCGCGAGGTTGTGGAGGAAGGGGAGTTCATCGAGCAATCTGCTGTTGCTGCTGATGTCACATCTCCAGAGATTGAAGTGGGGGGTGATGCAAATGTTGAGATTCTGGGAGTTGCAGCTCAGCTCAAATCTCCTTCTGCTCAGGAAAGGGAGAGGAGGCACAGCAGTTGGGGTCTCCGAGCGTCTTTATCTCCAGTCTTAGGGCCGCCGACCCTAGTCCTACTACTGGAGTGATTGGAGGCCAGGCTCCGATTGTGGATTCTCCGGAGCCGTCGTCTTCTTCGCTCTCAGGGGCAAGCATGTTTGAGGACAAGGTTGACTATGGTGGTGAACCCGCTTCTCCTGATCAAAGTAAGTTTTTTCATATCTCAGAGGAGGAGATGTATGTGGGCGAATCATCGTCTGCACCATCAGTGGCGGCTATTCCTGTTGAAGGTACCTTTTCCACCTTCTGTCCAATTTTTCTTTGCATGTTGAAGAAATGCCTTGACATTTTTCATTTTTATTGTAGGGCCAGCCGGAGACGTCGGAGCTATAACCTCCTCACATATTGATGAGATGGTGAGAGAGTTGACCGGACCCCAGGGTATTGAGGCCTCAACTGCTGAGATGCCTTCAGAGGGGGCAGCTGCTGGGACTGGGGAGCCTTCCACTCTGCCAGAGGAGGAAGCCACTGCTGAGGTCGAGGAGGTCCAGGTGAAGGCAGGTCCACTCCCAGAAGATCGCACGGCTCAAGTCTCAAATGAAGTTTCTGAGGAAATCGTGCTTGCCACTCCATCATTGGTCGCGGAAGTTCCCGCAGGGATAGCACCTCTGGAAGCACCAGTGGCCGGTTCCGCTCTTGCCGTATCAACAGTCAGCATGACTTCTGTGCAAAAAGAGCCGGCCTACACCCCTTCTTCTGAGATAGAAAGGGGGTCGGGGAGCGCTCCGGGTGATGACAGCATGGACTTCCTGACGCGCAGTACGGTGCGGCAGTTCTTCGAAGCGATGCGATCGTGCATCGACTTTATCCTTTCTGGGCGTCGTTCTTTTGACTTTGCCCGGAATTTCTCGGGAATGTGGCCGAGAACATCGAACTAGTCGGGGGCCTTCCTCTTGCTCAGGCATGTATGCGGGTGGTGGATCAGTTGGAGAGTGACCTGAAAGAGCTGAAGTCTTTAGACGAAGCTGACTCCCTCCACGAAACCCAAGTCATCCTGGATAGCCTCCTTTCTGCCCAAAGGCAAGAGCGACAGGAAGTGGAAATGCAAATTGCTGAAGAGGTCAGTAACCTTGAACGTTCCCAGGCTGAATGTCAAAAGCTGATTGAGGATTCAGGGGAAACTGAGCTCGTCATGCAGACCACAGAGCTTGCTATTACCAATGCTCGGGCTGCTATTGCTAAAGCCCAAGCCCTGCTAGCTGTCAATGAAGAGAAGCTCGTCGCTCTTAAGAAGAAGCTAGAAGAGCAGCAGGCTGCGAGGGCACAGGCTGAAGAGAGCCAGTCCGTTCATCTCTCCAGATTGGAGACTTTGCGAGCCCAGTTGGCTGAAAAACCCTGCCTATCTGAAGAGGAGCTGCGGGTCCAGGCCATGATGGAGGCTGAGAAGACACGTCAGCATGAGATGCATCGTCTCAGGGAGCGCATCCGTTCTCTACCAGATCGAGATTTTTAGCCTTCTCCTCTCCCCCCTTTTTTTTTTGTCACGCTCAATCTTATTTGTATAAGAGAGCGTTTTTGTATCACTTTCATATTTTTGGATATAAATAAAAGTGACACCCTCCTTTTTACTTCTTTTGTCTCGAACTCTTTGCCTTTGGTTGGACATGTAGGAGCAAGGAAGTCTTTTGATCTTTATCAAAATTATAATCATAATCTTAATAAGTCAAAAGTATTGAGGAAAGATCTTGTTCCAAGAACTTTCATGACACTGTCAGAGGTGTAAGCTTAACTTGACAGAGGTGATTTTTGGTGGACCTGCCACTTTGTGGAAGAAAGTGACAGGTGGAGTTCGTACCCCCGGGAAAGATGAACTTTTATCAAGGATTTTGTGCTTAACTTGATTTCAGATCAGCTGGGGATGTTGATGGAAACATTGTTTATTGGTGTAATGTTAACCAACAATGCCTCCAAAATGAATTCGATATTCTGTTGGGGAGAATATCAAATGAAACTAGACTCGCGGGGGAATCTAGGGAAGTCCTTACCGTTAGAGGTGTGATATTAACTTAACGGGTTGGAAATAGTCTTGTCAGAAGTGTAATGTTAACTTGACAAGGACATGAGTTAGAGGTGTGATGTTAACTTAACTCATCAATCATCTCAGTTTTATAAGAAAACTGAGGGTGTCACTGTCATAGGTGTGATGTTTAACTTACAGTGAGGGTAATGCTAGAGGTGTAATGTTGAACTTGGCATTAGTCGTCTCGGCTTGAAGAAGTCGAGGAAAGGTCATAGCCATAGGTGTATTGTTGAACTTAGCAATGACTCGGATGCTAGAAGTGTAGTGTTAACTTGGCATCGTCCATTTCAACTTCGATATGGAAGTCTGAAGAAAGGGTAACTGTCAGAGGTGTAATATTAACTTGACGGGCACCTGGTATACTGCTTAGAGGTGTAATGTTAACTTAAACAGTAGTTTGTCAGAGGTGTGATATTAACTTGACAAGAATTGGCTCTTGATAGGAGCAATTTGAGGACCTGTCATTCTATTGATGAGAATTGACAAGTGGAATTTGAAATGCCAGAGGTATAGTGTTAACTTGGCAATTTTGAAGTTTGCTGCTCTATGTAGAGGTAACAAGCGGGGCTTGTACTCGACAAGGAGTATTCATTACCAGAGGTATAGTGTTTAACGTAGTAATGTATGCATTTTGTGGTCCTACCATTCTATGGATGAGAATTGGTAAGAGATTTTGGAGGAGAGAGTGGAATCAGGTCCACTTAGGATTTTTAGCAAACCCTCAGCTATCAACGGATTTGAGATGCCTTTACCAACTACCGTTTGAGTTGGGCTAGCCATGCTATTCCCCTCAGCATGATGAGTTGTCGAGGATTTATGTTGGGCTTAAATGCCAACGTTTTCCTCTATCCTTAGCCGTCGAAGGCGTTGGATGTTTGATCAGAGGTGTGGTATTAACTTGATCGGCAGGAGAACACCATCTAGGGATAGTATTTCTTCAGGAATTTGCCATTGATTGGCATCATGAGTGTATCGCCATTAGAGGTTATGAGACGATACGATCCATTCGAGTAGACCGACTCTACTACAAATGGTCCTTCCCATTTGGGTTGGAATTTTCCCTTCGTCTTGTGCGTCATGACCATGGGTCTCCGGACGGCTAAGACAAGGTCGCCTTTCTTGAAAGTTCGCGTCTTGACTTTCTTGTTGAAGGCTCTGGTGATGCGAGCTTGATAAAGCTCGATCTGTTGCTGGGCCTGCAGACGCCTGTCGTCTAAGGCCTCCAGTTCTTGGAGTCGCTGTCGATACTTCTCCTCTGTTGTCATCTCGGCGGTCAGGGCGACGCGTAGAGATGGAATTTGGATTTCCAGTGGGAGGACAGCTTCACATCCGTACACCAAGGAAAATGGCGTGGCTTTAGTTGGGGTTCGCACGGTCGTGCGATATGCCCATAAGCATTCACCCAGCTTATCGTCCCAGTCTCGTTGACTTTTCGAGACGAATTTCTTAAGAAGCTTGCCAATAGTCTTATTGAAAGCTTCCGCGAGGCCGTTGGCGGGAGGATAGTATGCCGTTGAAGACACACTCTGGATTCTGAACTTGGCACAGAATCTCTGGAAAGCCTGGCTGATGAACTGGGGTCCATTGTCATGGACGATCCGCCGAGGCACACCGAAGCGATAGATAACGTGATGTTTCACGAACTTGATCACGTTAGACGATTTTACCTCTTTTAGAGGAACAGCTTCGGCCCACTTGGAGAAGTAATCGGTTATTGCTAGAATGAACCGATGTCCTTTCGATGATGGTGGGCTGATGGGGCCGACCACGTCCATCCCCCACATTTCAAACGGCCAAGTAGAGGTCGTAGAGTGGAGGTACCCTGGTGCCTGATGGATGAAATCGCCATGTATTTGACAGGCATGACATCTTTTGGCGTAAGCGACGGCATCGGCGACCATTTTGGGCCAGTAGTACCCCAATCTTTGGAGTCTGTTTGCCAGCTTCGGGCCAGGTTGATGAGCTCCACACGTACCATCGTGGGCTTCTTTCAACACTTCACGGGCTTCTTTTGATGAGAGGCACCGGAGCAGGATCCCGTCATGCGATCGACGGTACAGTGTTCGCGTGATCGCATTATAGTAAAATTTGGGGGCTTTCCTCCGAATGGCGGCCGCCTCTTTGGTGTCTTCAGGCAGGATGCCGTATAAGACATAATCAATATAGGGAAATCGCCAGTCTTTAAGTTCTGGAGCGGTTGACACTTCAAGTGTTTCTTTACCGCGACGATCTCCTGTTGACCCTGGGTAGTTTCCGGGGGAAATTTTTGGACAGTATAGGTCGTGGCTATAGACGAATACTTTCTCCATTGTTCCTGCTGGGAGAGCTAGGGAAGCTGCGAGAGATGCGAGGGCATCTGCATGCGCATTTTGGCTTCGCGGCACATGGTCAATGTAGAAGTTTGAAAACTTTTCCGCCATGTGGATTGTCGCGTTGTAGTATGGTACTAGATCTTCATGCCTGACCTCATACTCTCCACGAACTTGGCTGACGATGAGTTTGGAGTCACCGTACGCCTCGAGATTTTTAACGCCAATCTCATCGGCGAATTGCATCCCAATCAGGAGAGCGTTGTATTCCGCCACATTGTTCGAACAGGGTTCGGTTAACGAGATAGCCCGGGGGATCACGTAGTTTTGTGGGGAGACGAGTACTACTCCTACCCCCGCTACTGTGTGTCCCTTTGGGCTTGCCCTTGATGCACCATCGAAGAAAAGTTGCCACACTTGTCCTTCGAATGTTGCCTGAGTCAGGCATACTTCAGCGACCTCATCTGGGAGATCCTCATAAAGTTTGGCTACCCTCGGATCTGGGTGTTCAGCTAAAAAGTCCGCCACCGCTTGTCCTTTAATGGCCTTCTGTGGCAGGAAGTGCATCTCATATTGAGAGAGCAATATAGCCCATTTCGCCAGCCGGCCATTCAATGATGAAGGCTTTGTCATAAGCAACCTCAGGGGGTTGACTTTTGATATGACATTTATGGTTTGGCCTATCAGATAGTGTCGCATTTTCTGAATAGCGAACACCAAGGCCAAACACTCCTTCTCGATCGGGTTGTACCGATGTTCGGCCCCGATCATTGTTCTACTGAGGTAGTAGATTGCTTGTTCTCGCCCTTGGTCATCATTCTGAGCTAGTAGAGCTCCCAAAGAATGATCCATCGATCGGACGTACACCAGGAAGGGCTTTCCGGATACCGGAGCTGCAAGGACTGGTGGTTGGGTGAGGTATCGTTTGATCTCCTCGAATGCTTGCTGGCAAGCGTCGTCCCATATGAACGAGACTCCCTTCTTCATCAGCTTAGCGAAGGGTTGGCATCTTCCGGAGAGATTTGAAATAAATCTGCGGATGTATGCCAGTCGTCCCTGCAATCCTCTGAGCTCCCTGAGGCTTCTTGGAGGTTGCATTTCCTGAATGGCGCGAACCTTCTCCGGATCCAAATGAATTCCGGTAGAGGTTACAACAAACCCTAGGAATTTGCCGCTGGCTACCCCCAGGAATGATTTGGTGGGATTCATCTTCAATTGATGAGCCCGCATGATGTCAAAGACCTCTTTAAGATCCGCTATGTGATCTCCTTTAGTGCGGCTTTTCACCGCGATGTCATCGACATAGCACTCCACCGTTTTGCGTATCTGCTGGTGGAAAATGGCATTCATAGCCCTTTGGTATGTTGCCCCTGCATTCTTTAGTCCGAAGGGCATGACGGTGTAGCAGTATACTCCTAGAGGTGTCCTGAAGGAGGTGTGCTTTTCGTCGTCGGGGTACATCTTGATTTGATTGTATCCTGAGAATCCGTCCATAAAGGACATTCGCTCGAACCCGCATGTATTGTCAATCATGACATCTGTGATTGGTAACGGGAACTCGTCTTTGGGGCAGGCCTCGTTTAGATCGCGGAAGTCGATGCAGATCCGGATCTTCCCGTTCTTCTTGACAACGGGTACGATGTTGGCTACCCAATCAGGATGCTGTTCCTCCCTGATAAAGCCAGAGTCAATAAGCTTCTTGACTTCTGATTGGATTGCCTCCATTACTTCGGGACGGAACCGTCGCTGCTGTTGTTTGACAGGTTTTACATCCGGATTGATGTTGAGGCGGTGCATAGCCACTTGAGGATCAAGTCCAGGCATATCCTCGTAGTTCCAGGCGAAGACGTCTATATACTCTTGTATAAGAGATATTAGATCCTTCTTCTCTGAAGGTGACAGGCCGTCACTTATGAGATGGGCTTAGGATTAGCCTCATCCCCCAGATTGATCTGGACAACCTTGTCTTCTGTGGGTGGCTCACGCTGTTCAAAGCGGATATCCCAAAGAGCATTCAAATGTTTGATCCAAGGGTCTGTATCCGACTGGATCATTTCTTCATCTTCATCTTCCAGATGACTTGTTGAAACCATATTTATTGAAAGTTCTTTGAAGATGTTGCCGACACTGACATCCGATTCCCACGATGACGTGCCTGATGAGTGGTCGTGGCTTGACAGTCTCTCCGAATCAGAGGCTGATGGCACTGGAGTTGATACATAACCCAACCCCGGCGCGTCTGATGATAATAATCAGGTGCTTTCCCTTTCGGCACAAAAGATCGAAGCAATGATCTCCTTCCTTTGCCGAAGTTCAATCCAGGTCCATTGGCTAGATCGTATCCCATACGCTTCATCATCTTGAGCGTTCTCGGTTCATAGTGATTGAACTGTGGGGGCTCCTTTTCACCTTCTGATTCTTCATAGAGTGCTGGTTCAGACGAAATTCGTCCAAAGAGGATTGGTTTCTGGCCTTTTCGTCTGGCTGGAACCAGGAATACAGACTTTTGTGCGTCGCCATCATCCTGGTACGTCCCGAAGGATGATTTTATTGGTACATGCAATGATGTCAAAGCATCCATTGCCGACCAGACATCCTCATCTACGTTGGTGCTAGTATCCGACGGTATTGAATCAGACTCACACGCAGGAAAATACGCGAAATCTAAATCTTCATTAATATACCAACCGCCTGTATCGTCGGCGGTATCAACATCGAGCTTATTAGTGCTCTTTACAAGTGGTTCTAGCTCCCACAGGCACTCTTCTTCCTCAGGCTCGACGTCAGCTTCATTACCAGAGTCTGGCTCCTCTGGTTGCGGGGTTTCATTAGTCTCCTCATATAAGAGGGAATCCGTGAAGTAATTCTCGACCCCTTTGAACGGATGCCTTTCGGCAATCAACGTTCGGACCTGTCCGCTCTCGTCGATGTATTTCATGACTTGATGGAGAGTGGAGGGAACAATGGAATTTTGGTGAATCCATGGTCGTCCCAGCAACAGGTTGTAAGACGTGTCAGCGTCAATGACGTAACACGTTACTTCTGATTTGAGGCTCCCGATCCGGCATTTAAGCTTGATCTTCCCCATCGGGCGGGAGCTGTTGGCATTAAACCCATAAATAGTCGTCTGGGTAGGGCTCAGACGATGGGTAGGAATGCCCAGAAATTGCATGACCCGGCGAGGTATGATGCTTAGTGCTGACCCAGGGTCTACCTGAATGCGATTCACCTCGGATGACCCGATATACCCCGTGAAGTATAGGGGTCGGTCATGCTTCCCTTTAACCTGCATGTCATCTTTTGTGAAAGAGATGCAGGGAGCATTTGGGGAGGTGTGGAGGCAATTCTCTACATCTTCCTCCCTCGGTACGTGGGTCAGAAAGACCTCAGCGTTTGTCAGGGCTTCTTGTAGAGCTTCTCTGGTTGACTTTGATAGCCTCAGGAGCTCATACAAGGTAATGCGTGCTGGGATGTTGGCTAACTGAGCCAGCACATCGAAGCGGTAAGGTGTCGAAGGTGTCGAAGATCCTTCCGCTGCACTTCTTGAAAGAACCCGAGAAAACCGAGTTTCTTTCTGTTTCTCCACGGGTGGTTTTGCGGAGGGCTGAGCTGGCTCTACAGCTGGTTGAGGAGGGACCACCGCCTTTTCGCCGTACTGCTTCAAGTACGCCTGCCCTGAGCGGGTGCCTGATGTCGGTTGGTTGGGCTCTGCCGCCAGGACCATTGTCTCCTCTTCTGAGTCGGTCAGCGAAGGAACATCAGCGTCTGCTTCCCGGGAAGAAGCGCAGATCACGTGGCAAGATGAAGCCTTTCCTTTGCCTTTGGACTTCCTGTTGGTCACAGTCGTCCATTGCTGCTCGTCAACGAGGTCAGGGTGGACCCACATGATTCCTCCTTCAGGTGTAGGGACCGGGACCAAGCCCTTCTCCTGCTGCTGATGAGGGTCTGTGTTGACCACTCTCAATTCTCCTTTCGGGACAGAGATCACTCCCACGGGCATCGGGGGTCGTGTCCCAAAGTGGAGCATCGACGTCATGTTGGCCGACATCTTCTTCTGCTCTGGCCGGAGTTTTAATACCTCCGCGTCAATCAGGGCTTGGAGGACGTCCTTGAAGATGTAGCAGCTCCTGGTAGGGTGCCCGAGCATCCTATGGTATAGGCAGTAGTTGGGATTGTCGGTCTTGCCGACTTCTTCCGGGCGCCTGATTTCAGGGAGCTTCAGTCGATTGCTCTTGTTGAGTAGTTTGAAGAGCGAATCGACGTGTTCCTCCTTGAAGGAATACTGTTTGTTGGCGCGGGGTTGGCTGGAGGAGCCACCTGCTCTGCCTGACTGAGGTTTGACGGGAGACTTGGTCTCTGTCGCCAAATTATCCTTCCGTTTTGTTTGGAGGGATGTGTCTGGTGCACGCCTCGTCGTCCTTTCTGGCCTGGGCTTGCCTTCTTCCGCTCTGACGCGGGCAACAATCTCCTCAGCCTGTTCACCTTGCTGGACTAACTGTTTCCAGGTGCGGCTTTCAGCAACCCCTATCTGAGCAAGGAGTGAGGTTTGGAGATTGTGGCGACATGTTTCCACCAGGGTGGCCTGGGTCATGCCGCTCGGACATCGGAGTGCCGTGTTCCGAAATCTTTCTACGAAAGACTTAACGGACTCTCCCTTTCGCTGCTTGGTAGCTAAAAGGGTAGGCATTGTTACCTCCGAGTCATCCTCGAAGAAGCGTGTTAGAAACAGCTTCTCCAAGTCGCCCCAGTTCTTGATTGAACCTTCCGGGAGCTTCATAAACCATTCAAAGGCCAACCCTTTCAGGGTGCCAATGAACAGTCGCGCCAATATAGCGTCGTTATCTACCACATTCCCAGTTTGGGATTTGAAGTAGTAGATATGCTGGTTGGGTGATCCCTTCCCGTCGAAAGCTTGGAGAGTTGGAGCCTTGAATCTAGGAGGGTACGGGACTAAGTCCCACTCGGCTGGATATGGCCGGACCACTCCAGCTTCTTGGAGATCTTTACGACTGGCAAGGGCGTTGAGTCGTTGCTCCAGTAGGCTCATTCTTTGATCTTGAGCCTTCTCCGAGTCTGAGTTGCTTCCTGCATGCGCTGAAGGCCTGGACACATTCGAAGGAGATCGTCGTGTCCCATCGGAGGGATCAGAGGGTGGATTTCCTCCTCTTCCTCTTCTAGCTCTTGCCTTCTAGGAGGAGACCTCTCTCTCTCTTCGAGCAATTTCTCAAGCATGTGCTTGAGACCGTCAATGGTTCTCTGTTGAGAGGAGAGTATTTGCATTTGGTGCTTCTGCATCTGCATTAGATGCTTAGTTGTCTCCTCAGGAGCGTCTTCTTTATCCTCAGGAGCATCTGCCATGTAGGCAAAAACTCCTCTTTCACCGGAAGAGTTCGAATCTTGCGACTCTATCACTACGGAGTGAGAGTCGTCCATTCTAATGCCGCGGGATAAGGCATTATAGTCAATTGGGGGGATGGTCCCTGTCCTGGTACGGGTATGTCGATACACCCCTTCTGTCTCAGAGTTTGACCCCTCTGAATTGATCATTGGTTGTTTTCCCCTGCTTCTGCTTGTCATATATGCGGTAAGCTCCGGGTATTCGACATCAGAGAAGGTTCTCTTTCGGTGGGAGCGCCTTCTTTTGGCTGACGGGGGAATCAGGGTCAGCTGTCTAACCAAAGACGGCTGGTGCACGCCTGATTCGCAATGGCATCCAGAGAGCATCTGGATGAGTTGTTGACAGCAGCAAGAAGAAGTGGCCTGATTGGCACTTCTTTTCCTCGTCAAATAATCCCTCAAATCCGTGGGAGGGGGATTAAATAGACTGGCCTCACGGCGTCGAAGACGGGGGGCAGTCGTGTGTTGCGCTGTCTGAACGCAGGTCTCAGAAACGCGGTGGTCACACTGTTGCGTTGCGCGCGTCTGGCGTCTCTGTTGAGACGAGACGCGGTCCTCGCGTTGCAGTCTGCTGCGTTGGAGCAGAGAGACTTGGGACGTTACGCGCGTCTGGCGTCTCTGTTGAGATAAGACGCGGTCGTCGCACTGTTGTCCACTGCGTTGGGGCAGAGAGACTTGAGGTGTTACGCGCGTCTGTTGAGACGAGACGCGGTCCTCGCACTGTTGGGAGATTTCGCGCGTCTGGCGTCTCTGTTGAGACGAGACGCGGTTCTCGCACTGTTGTCCGCTGCGTTGAAGCAGAGGGACTTGGAAGATAATGGGCTGCTGGGCCCCATGCCTGGGAACGCATGCGTCCTGCGTTTGATGAGACGCAGAAACTTCGCTTCGGCGTTTGGTAAGTTGATCTTCAGCAGACTCAACTTGAGTCTCGCGTTTGGGTCGCCAAACGCGGATTTCTCGCACTGGTCGAGGTGCGGGCAAGGCATCATATTGAACGCCGCGTCCAACCCCAGTCAGAGAACCATCGGTTCCAACCGAGTGTTGACGCGCGTGTCGTCTTTGTCGACGCTCGGCATTTCGATTGCGTCGTGGAGGAAGAGAGAAGCCAACAATTTCCTGGTTTGAAGAACCAGGGCTGTTCACCACGCGGGTCTCTTGGGAGACGTTGACGCGGGGTTTCTGCGAGACGCGGGCGTTCTGCAAGACGCGGGCGTCACGCGAGACACGGTCGATCGCAGCAACAGTTGTGCCGTGGACCACGCGGGCCTTCAGAGAGGCGTTGGCGCGTGAGTTCTGCGCGTCGCGGTTGATCGCAGCAGAGGCGTTGGATGTTACGCGGGCCTTCGAGGAGGCGTTGACGCGTGAACTGGGCGCGGCACAGAGGGTGACAGCAGCGCCTGGTTGAGCCGCGGATTGGGCTTCGGGAGGCTGCGTCGTTGAGACCCTGCGGCAGACGCGGGTCTTGGGGCTCTTGGAGCCAGAAGAGAGAAACTCTTCATACTTCGCCTGGTCGAACTCAACGACGAGTGATTCGACCATCTTCCCCTTACGGAGAACGTCATCCTGTACCACGATGTGCTCATCGGTCACGAATGTAGTCCCCAGCGGAGTCGCCATCTCTTGTACGGTGCGGGAAAGAGATTTTGCGGTAAAATTTCCTTGAATCAGTTGAAAGATTACAACAAAAACAATATTCCGACTACAAGGGAGGGAGGATGCTTGGATCTTCCCTTTGTTTAGTGCTGGGTTCTTCGTGTGGCGATGGAGAGTGAATCTTGTTCTCCGTTGACCAGATGACCGTCCTGGACCGTCGGGGGTCTTCTCTTCGGCCGGTAGGGGAGTAACTCAGCTCCGGCTACCAAACTCTCAAAGAGGAGGTAGGCGAAGATAGGCTAGTACTCAGTAAGCCTGTTGAAGAATCTCTTCTCTCTCGGTCGTCGACGTTGGGCTTCTCTCTCTCGATGCCTTGATCCTCTGACCCTCCTCTCTTTTGATTCAATCCAATCCACCCTTCCTTCATAGCCAACAGGGCTATTTATAGGGGTCTTAAGGTGATCGTGCCCCCTAAAAATGTGCCTGAACGAGGGCCACTACCCGCCATATGCGCGGGAACTGACTCCCCACGATCTGGGCGGTTGCAACTGAGACGCGGATTTCAGACTAAACGCGCCTTGATGCTGAGACGCGGGCTTCAGGCCGGACGCGCCTTGGATGCTGAGACGCGAGCTTCAGTCCCTTGCGTCTTGGATGCTGAGACGCGGGCGTCAGTCCCTTGCGTCTTGGATGCTGAGACGCGGGCGTCGAGCCAACACGCTTTGATGTTAAGACGCGGGCTTCAGGCCGACGCGTCTTGAAGTTGAGACGCGGGCTTCAGGCCGACGCGTCTTGAAGTTGAGACGCGGGCTTCAATCCTTTGCGTCTTTGAGACTGCTTCTTTGGTGGCTTGCCTGTTTGTCATTTTTAGACAGCCTACACTCGTATTTGAGAAGGACAACACCGGGAAGCAAGAATGCATAGGCTATGTGGATTCGGACTATGCAGGTGACCTTGACAAACGCCGGTCGACTACGGGATATGTTTCACATTCTCACAGGCACCGGTGAGTTGGCGCTCCACACTTCAGTCCACAGTTGCGTTGTCGACTACAGAGGCGGAGTATATGGCTTTGACGGAGGCCATGAAGGAGGCTATTTGGCTTCAGGTTTTGCTTGATGATCTGGGCGTGGAACAGGATATATTGAAGATAAACTGTGACAGCATGAGTGCCATCTACTTGGCAAGGAACCAGGTCTATCACGCAAGGACGAAGCATATCGATGTCAGGTACCACTTTGTTCGAGAGATTCTGGAGGAAGGTGACATCAACTTGTTGAAGATTCATACTTCGGAGAATCCGGCCGATATGCTTACAAAGGTGGTGACGGGAGTGAAGTTTGCACACTGCAAAGACTTGCTCCATGTCCTTCAGGTGAACTGAGCTCGCTGAAGCTCATTGGAGTGAACTACGGACGGCTTGATCCCTTGGGCAAGGGGTACGTAGGCAACCGGTTTGGTGCAGCCACTATCAAGTCGGAATTCGGAATTCGGCTCAAATTTGAAAATCTTCACCGAGGTGGAGAATTGTTGGAGGAGAGATACTATTAGAGGAGGTGATGTGCTGTCAAAGATCGCCGAGGAAGTCGACGACAAAAGCCGAAGAAGACAGCAGCAGAAACCAGCAGCAGCAGCAGTTCTGGCAGAGGTCGGTCGACCGGTCCGGTCGACTGACGTGCACAACGTGCACAGGGTCAGGCGGTCGACCGGTCCGGTCGACCGCTCTAGAGGAGCCAGCTTACGGGAAGAATCGGTCGACCGTTCCGGTCGACCGACAGGAAGCTCAAAAGTCACGGGAAAAATCGGTCGACCGTCCCGGTCGACCGACCTGGAGAGATTAAGCCTCTCAGTGTGTATTGGTCGACCGGTCCGGTCGACCGATCGACGGGTTTGAGAAAAAATCTGCTGCTCCGCAAATTGCGGAGCAGCGAGTATAAATAGCATTTTGGGCTGTTCTAGGGTTTCTAACCTGCGAAAATAGAAAGGCTTAGGGCTCTCTTGTACTGAAAGAGGCAAAAGCCATTGTAATATCTTCCCTAATACAAAATCTCCCCATTGATTGCCCGAGGACGTAGGCACGTTGGCCGAACCTCGTTAGATCTTGTTTTTGCGATTGTTTGTTCTTCGTGGTTTGATTTCATTGTTCTTTCTGTGATTGAGATCGATTGGATCCTCTATTGGTTGTTGTCTCCCGCGCGCAACAGAAGAGAGGGAAAGAGGAAGCCTGAAAGAGAGAGAGAGAGAGAGAGAGAGAGAGAGAGAGACATAGACACAGAGAAAAGAGTGATATAAAGAGAGAAGGGGTGGAGTGAGTCGGTGGGCGTGTTCGCAGCATGGGAGAGGCCAGCGAAGAAAAAAGAAAAAGAGAAAAATAAAAGAAAATTTTGATTGGGCTTTAAATTGGGTAAGATGAGAAAATAAAAGCAAAAAAGAGGGGTGAGCTCTTATTGGGCTTGGAATTGTATCAGAAAATTAAATGAAAAATAGATGATTATTTAAATGTGCTTGGGCTTGGGCTTGGGCTGGACTTTTGTGTGTGCGCCACGTACGCACACAGAGTTATTTTAAATCCTTCAAAATTAATTTTATAAATAACTTCTTTCATAAATATATTTACTTCACAAAATAAATTTCAATGTGTATAAATCAAAGCAAATCAATTTGTTGGTATTAACCTAGTATTATCGGATAGGAGTATTACACTGTTCCTCATATTTTCTTTATGTTGCAGGTTTTTATCTCCATTGCTTTGATATTAGGAGATGGCTTATACAATTTTCTCAAAATTACTGCATTAACTGCAAGAAACATGCAGTTGAGGTTTAGGAGCAGAAGTCTGAAACCGGGTATAAGATCTGCTCAGATTAAACATCATCCACAGAGCATAGAAGTGTAGAGCATAAATTTTCATGTTGTGAATTTTCATATAACTCATAAATCAGTTTAATGTTCCTCTTGCTTGCAGTACCAGCTCACAACACTATGGTCCTCGATGATCTTCATCGAAATGAAGCATTCATGAGAGAGACGATACCAGTCTGGCTAGCATGCTCTGGTTATGCTCTCTTCTCTATAATCTCTGTCATTTGCATCCCACACATGTTCCCTGCTGTGAAGTGGTACTATGTCATCATCGCATACATTCTCGCCCCAGCACTAGGATTCTGCAATGCCTATGGCGCTGGCCTCACCGACATTAACATGGCCTACAACTACGGGAAGGTGGCTCTCTTCATATTTGCAGCTTGGGCAGGAAAGGACTCTGGAGTAGTTGCCGGTCTAGTAGGCTGTGGTCTGATAAAGTCCGTAGTTTCTATCTCAGCTGATCTGATGCACGACTTCAAGACTGCTCATCTCACTCTCACATCGCCTCGCTCAATGCTTATTAGCCAGGCCATAGGGACCGCAATGGGATGCATCGTAGCTCCTCTCACTTTCTTCCTCTTCTACAAGGCCTTTGATGTTGGCAACCCAGATGGAAGGTTCAAGGCTCCATATGCTTTGATCTACAGAAACATGGCAATCCTCGGGGTGGAGGGCTTCTCGGCACTCCCTCACCATTGCCTTCAGCTTTGTTATGGTTTCTTCGCCTTTGCTGTTGCGGCTAACATGATGAGGGACATCCTTCCAGCGAGATATGGGAGGTGGATTCCTTTGCCGATGTGCATGGCAGTGCCATTCCTCGTTGGAGCCAACTTCGCGATTGACATGTTTGTGGGGAGTTTGATAGTGTTTGCTTGGCACAAGATGAATAGCAAGAAAGCTTCTCTAATGATACCTGCAGTGGCCTCGGGTCTGATCTGTGGAGATGGACTCTGGATCCTACCATCTTCTTTGCTTGCTCTGGCCAAGGTCAGTCCTCCCATATGTATGCAGTTTGTAAAACCTTCACTATAGATTATGAATTGATCTTGAGAGCTAGGAAGCCTGCATTGGAATTTTATGTACAAGAGTGAAGAAATCGACGAGCTACCCTTTCTGCACACGAATATTTTTTATGCTAATAATGTAAAGAATATATTCCACATTTTCTGATGGAATTTTTATCAAGGAAATAGACACAACTCTCCTCTCAATTAGTGTATTTTGCAGTGTGTAAATCTCAGTTAGTCTCATGAACTTTGATATCTGGGACCTGAACTTAATAGATTCATTGAGCTAAAGATAGGGAATGCAGTTCTAGTGAGGTTCAGCGCATAAATTTACATCCTGCACTTGCCTCAACTATCATTCAAAAAATTGTTCACACATAGGGTACGGTACAGACCAAGTTGTATGAGATGACTCTTTTCTTGAGAATGTTTCGTTAAATTCTTGTTAATAAAATATAAGGGGTTATGAACCTTATCGTTTATCGAAAAAGATGATAAAGGTTCCAAAAACAAACTTCAACAATATAACCATTGCTGTCTTTTCTTTGTCTCTGTGTTCAGTTATCCAGGCATCAAACTGTAGTACTCTCCAAACTGTAGTCACCAACTCAAGCATAGAAACATAAAAGTCTCCACATATTTCTCTCTAGTAAAATCAAATTTATACTGAAAACATCTATAATTCAAAAGTACAGTAAAAAGAGTTTTATTCCCCAAAGACCTCACAAGATTAAAAGAAATCACAGATTTCCTTCAAAAAATTTGCTCAGACTACTTCCACAGAAATCTAGTCCTCTTGTATCCATACAATTGACCCATGACCAAATATTTGCCCAGAGTATTTCCACAGAAATCTAGTCTTCTTGTAGCCATACAAATTGACACATGACCAACTTTGTTTCATAGTCCAAACCAAACCACACGCCTCTACATCCCACTCCACTCACGCCTTATCTTTCCCTCTCTCCTCTCCTCCCTTCTTCATTCATTCAACCTAAACAAACAGAGGGGAGCAACCAGTCATGGCCGCCGCAACCACCGCTCTCCACCACCTCAACCTCCACACGAACCCCATCACTCCCTCCTCCAAGCTCCCCAAGCCCACACCACCACCACTACCACAACTCTCCCTCCACCCCCAAACTCTCAAACAGACAGCCAACAGCGTCCTCTCCAAGGTCTCTCCAGCCGCAGCCGCTGCCCTCGCTCTGCCCCTCCTCGTCAACCCACAGGCAAGTTTATGCTACCACTGCTCTTCCCTTCTTGTGTCCTTTCTCGTTCTGATACTTTCTTCTGCGGCGTGGAAAAGGATGCTCTTGCTGCTGGCGGGGAGTTTGGCATTCTTGAAGGCCGGAGTGTTGCTTTGATCCATCCAATAGTGATGGGAAGCTTATTTGTATATACTCTCTGGGCCGGGTACCTTGGTTGGCAGTGGCGCCGAGTTAGGACAATTCAAGATGAAATCAATGAGCTGAAGAAGCAAGTCAAGCCTCCTGTCTCGGCCGCAGTTGCTGTGGGTGGTGAGGGGGCTAAAGAGGCCCCATCACCACCACCTGCTCCGCCTTCGCCCATTGAGCAGAAAATTCAGCAGCTTACCGAGGTACCTGATATATGGATGAAACATCAAAAAAATGTTGAAGTAAATATACTGTTGTTTGATTAGTTTGGTTTCTGTGGTGGTTGTCAATAGGAGAGGAAGGCGCTGTTAAAAGGGTCGTTTAGGGACCGACATTATAATGCTGCATCGATATTGCTGGGATTTGGAGTGCTGGAAGCAGTGGGTGGTGGTGTCAACACCTGGATGCGCACAGGGAAGCTCTTTCCAGGGCCACATTTGTTCGCTGGAGCAGGTACCTTCTTCAATTTCGGCAATCTGCTAAAATGAAAACAAAACATAAGCTACCTTTTTTCTCAATTTACTAGTAGTATGGATTATGTACACATTATCTTGCGTTACAATGATGTGTAGAAATTTTACACATGGTTCAATAGAATTCCTCAACAAACGATGATTGGTGTGTCATTTGATTTCCCATGACTCTCTGTTCTCCAATCTGCTAAAAAAATATTGCTGAAATTAATGTAAAGACAATGAAAAGTTTATGTACCCATCATTTTGTCAGTCTGTTTATTCTACCAGACACGCTCATATACATTTTGAAACAATAAATTAAAATATAAAATAATATTTGTCTCCAACTGACTGGACACAGTCACAAATTCATTAGTAATAATGCAGTAAAATGTTGAATTAACTATTGATTACCATGTCTCTCTGGAGTTTTAATATCTCACACCACATACAAAACTACATGTTTGTCCAATATGTTCGTCCAATATGTTCAGAAATTCGGTAGAAGCTAATGGATATTAAATTTGATTATAAGAAATTACTTTCGAGGAATATCCAAGCATCTTCAAAAGGATCGAACAGAATAGATTTTGCTAGGAATTTCCTGAAAGTCTCCTATACATATTAAGGATTTGGAAATCGCCCATTATCAGATCCCATTCATCTTTGAACAAATTTAATATATATTAGGTCAGGTACACCATACCATGCATGTCTCACTTCAGGATCATTATTCCAAGATGTTCTACTAGAGAAACCTTTCTCAAATGGACCTTGAAACGTTTTCAGAACAAACAGGCAATTTTATATGTATCTCAAGAATAAAGTGGTGTATCACAAAAACTTTTTCCTTTATTTATGGGGTTTGCTTACATACTAGCACTGAAATATACCGTTCCAAGTAACATCCTTTCTGACATCCTATGAAGCACAAACTCTTCTATCATGGAGCCGTGTCGTGTCTGAAACATGTCCGACACACGTGTCGTGTGTATTTTTAAGAATTTTCTGCGTGTCCACGTGTCGTGTCCATTTCAACATGCCGTGTCCATGCAACATAGCTGACATCTCAGAAACTTCTCTCATATTGTGTTACTGTGTAGAATTTTAAGATGTATTTAAATGATTCATACATTATTGTAGGTATCACTGTCCTGTGGGCATTGGCAGCAGCACTTGTTCCTGCAATGCAAAAGGGAAATGAGACAGCCAGGAGTCTGCATATCGCGTTAAATGCAGTCAATGTATTGTTATTTATATGGCAAATTCCTACTGGATTTGATATAGTTCTCAAAGTGTTTGAGTTCACCCAGTGGCCTTGATTTAATTGGAGATTTTTGCATCTTCCATATCTCTCACATTTTTCAGATTTCTAGCTACTTTTTCATAATAATGTTTCTTAATTTAATACTATTTTAGTTATAACAATTGTACACATGCAGCATATGATTTAAGCACTGGTAATTAATGTGTTCAATTATGAAATGGTTCATCTACTGCTTTAAGCTCTGGTCAAGAACTAAAATGAATTATCATGAAAACTCATTGATCACTGTTAGAGAGTGGTCAGAGAATGAATGCATTGGCTTATGATTTCATTTTAATCAGTTAAACAATTTTCACTGCAGCACGCACACACACAGGGAAATATTTGGCAGTTCTTTTGGTTGGGGGTGTGGGCGCGCGTGTGCGTGTGTGCGTGCGTGCGCGTGAAGAAAAGCTGGTGGGATGGATTGCCGATCATTGAAAACTGAAGAATTAATTGGATGGGCGTAAGAAAAGACGTTTTTTTTTCAAAATGCACCATGGTACTAATGTGTCCTCCCTCTATACCATCACATTTCCTTTCCTTCTATGTGATTCCTAAATGAGTAGAGACGTGAATTGATCATTGGATATGATTTGGAGATGCTTCCTTTGGCGAGGCACACAAAGGGATAAAAGAGTTTAGCATTAATTACTCTTCAATATCAACATGAGCATCAACATAATTAGAATCTCTGGCGCTCATTTTACATGAATATGAGCTCACAGAGAGACTCGCATGAAAATTAGTCTGAAAATTAACTGGAGATGTATTGGTTTTTGTCTTAGTCGATGAAGGACTCTACACAAGAGAATAGTCCCACAAAGGATATGCATAAGCCATCTGGTATATAATACTCTTACAAAGTCAAGAAATAATCTTTGCTAGCAATTTTTAACCTGGGACTCCCCACAACCCGCTCTCATCATTTTATCCCGTCTCACTGGTCATACTTTGTTAGTCATCAATAATTAATAATAATATATGGAAATACCAAGTATACTGAACACAAATCCAATAACCAATAACCCTTTCCAACAACTAGGCCATAAAATGGACATCCTAACCATGAACTTTGTCAATTACAAGACTAAAAAAAAAAAAAAAATCTTAAAATCTCTTCACACAAGGTTTTAGGCCTCCAAGGCTCCATTTGAAGACCACTATTTCTAGAAAGGACTTAAATTGATTTTCTTTGTTTGATGTGGGTCTAGGTTATGACAAATAGGCTCAATGTCCTTAACTTTTAACTCTAAGAACTTGGGACATCATCTCAAAAGGTTAACTTATTAGGTGGAGTAACTCAAATCCTTATATACATATAACTCAAGACCATCCTCACATATGTCTAGCCGATGTGGGACTATTGACCATATGCTCCTCATCGAGATCACAACTCTTTCACTGCGTGGAGAGACATGCCACACCTTATGTGAAGCAACATTGCAGCCTGTTACTCTTCTTCACCCCCATGGGAAGCGGCACCTTATGTGAAGCTGCAAACCTCTTCACCCGTGGGAAGCGGCATGTCTTAGGTGGAGAAGAAGCACTGCTGCCAAATCCTCAAGAACCCAACTAGCTTCACAGAGGCCCACCAATGCGCCCTTTTTGCACCCATTTGGGGATCGAACACCACCCCCACCCACACACAACTAAGTTCGGGGCATGACTCCGATACCACTTGTAAGGAACTGGGGCACCATCCCAAAAGGTTAACCAATTAGGTGGAATAGCCCAATCATTATATCCCCAACACCATCCCCATGTCTAGTCAATGTGGGACTATTTGTTCAACATCCAACTAAACATCTTATACATTTCAAAGTTGATTCTCATGTTACCAGAAAATTGAATTTTATGCTTAACACATAATCAATTGCTACATTATGGGTTTAATCATAATAACGAGGACAACTGAATACAAGAGAAGATTCATATTCCTTGCTTGACTTGTCATTGAAATGATGATAGCAACACTTCTATGGCCATTATTGAAATACACGAGATCATCACACACCTCACAATGATGTTAGATTTCATGGCGAGACTTATGTTGCAATAGGAAATATGCTACATTCCTATGAATGTTAGTGAAATTAAAATAACATCAATGGTCCCTTTCATGTTGATTCGCATATCCACCAATTCACCAAATCCCAAATGAGGTTTCATTATTAAAAGAAAAAAAATCAAATCATAACTTGTGACTTGTGAGCTACTCAAATTTAGTTTTCAAAGAACTGCTAAAAGTAACAGAAACCACACACCTGCAATGGTTTTGACGTATACTGAAACAACTTGTACAGACAATTATCAACTAACAACTACCAACAATAAGCTACATGAATATAAACTTCAAGCCAACCATATAAGTTCAAACAAATAACTTCTGCATTAGGTATGAAGCATGGAGTAAAGAACTGTGTAGAGCCACAAAGGAACATGATGTAACAAGCTAACCAGCAACTATGCTGCTTCCTCATAATCAAGGTTACTGATTGTTTGAAGTATGAGGACCTGCGGAGAGTTAACCCTTTGTTGTTTTGCTTTTCAAGTTACCACCACTGAAAGATGTGATCAGAGAGTTGATTCTATTCTCCTCACTTCAGTTTGTGAGGTGTTTAGAAAAATCTGGGATCAACTTCAAATATTTATGCTACTGCCCATCCTCAGATAGCAAGTCTATCAGAAGTGAAGAAGTAGATGCCTTGGGGAAAAAAATCTTTGCTCATCCATTTTACATAAAGATACCATGGCCTTCTTTATCTCCCCTTTCTCAATCAAGCTATGGACGATGACATTAAGCATGGTAGAATTTGAAGAGCACCCATATTTCTCCATAGATGAAAACAACTTATCAAACTCATCTGCCAGCTCTTCTTGATAAGACTTTTCAGAATTATGGTATATGTCACAATGTCTGGCATCAAACCCTTAGCAAACATATAATTAAAGAGATTCCTGGCTTCATTTGTGTGACCAGCGCTGAACATTACATAAATTAAGATTGTGAAAGTCTTGATGTTGACTCTATATCCTCGTGATGAAAGTAACCTGGAAAAGATCATTGCCACATCAGCACACTTGTTCTTATATAGTCCATCAAATATTATGTGGTACGTAGCAATATCAGGGGTTGCATCAACATCAATCATCCTGTCCCAAATTACTTTTGCATCATCAACTCTTCCAGCTCGATATAAACCAGTTAGCATAGTGTTATGTGTAACTCTAGTGTGCTTCAGTCTTTTGGGAGCCATCTCATGGAAGAGCCTCAGGGTGACATCAACCAGTCTGTGCTTACAACAAATGCTGATGAGTATATTATAAGAAATAGCACTAGGCTTTTGACCATTTAAAGAATGAGATCAAAAACTTTGATTGCTTCATCCAGTTGTCCTACTATGTAGCCATCCATTTGTGAATTGTAAGTAATAACATCAGGCTCTGTGCCTCTTTGGATCATTACATCCAGTAACTTGTGTGCCCCTGTTGCTATTCCTTCTTTGCAGAGAGCATCAATCAATGAATTGAACGCCACGACATTAAGAGAAATTCCTTGCTCCATCATATCAGTAAGCACTCCCATTGCTTCTTCCCATTTCCCTAATTTGCAAAATCCAGAGATTAACATGGTATAAGTCACAATGTCTGGATATATGTTCATTTACCATCTGATTGATGATACTTCGAACATCCTCCAGTCTCCCAATTTTGCAAAGACCATCTAATAAAATGGCATAGGTAACAATATTTGGTCTCACTTTTTCCTCTTGCATTTGCTTAAAAATGTTCAGAACCCCATCCACCTTTTGGTTCTTACAGTACCCATGTATCAGGGAATTGTAATTATGAAGATTGAGTCTTAAACCCTCGTGCGTGACGCATGGAATTGAGTAAAATTTCTAACTCATTAAAGTGATCTTCCAGAGAGTATCCATACAATAATACACTGTGAGTGATTGCATCAGGTTTCTCACCCCCTTTCAACCATTAACTTGAATAACTTGTGCGCTTCAGAAGTTGAGCCACGCTTGCACAGAGAACGCATAAGTGTGGTGAATGTTATGACATTTGGTGAGATTCCTTTGTCGGCCATTCCCCTGAAGACTCTGATGCCTTCTTTCCAGCATCCCCGTACAGAATAGCCATGGATAAGGATGCTGTAAGTAACAACTGTTGGCTGAATGCCGGAACTAGTCATTACATCAAACAATGTGGAAGCCTTGTCCACAGACCACTCTTTGCGGCGGGCATCAATGATCGTGTTGTAGGTGACAACATTGGGCTTACAGTCAACTCCCTTTGCACTCTTCATTTCCTGAAGGAACTCGAGAGCCAATGGTAGTTTTGCCTATACTGCAGAGACCCTTAATAATCATATTGCAAGTGACCGTATTAGGTGTGCATCCCAAGTGTGGCATTCTGTCGATCAGCTTGGATGCTTCACCAGGCCTCTTCTCCAAACAGAGGCCCTTCACAAAGGTGGTGAAAATTACTCTTTCCTCTCCAGCCACGTTTGAGCATAGTTCCAAAGACAGCGAAACTGAGATCGACGCGATTCATGCAGGTGCAGCAGACGATGAGGGTGCCGCAGATGAAACTATCAGGCGAGACATCACTCGGCCAGTTCATGTTGCTGTAGAGAGACAAGAGTTTAGGATACTGTGATGGGTTGTTCATGCGAAGGATTCGAGTGAGCAGGAGGTTGAAGGAGTCAATGGAAGGCTTCGGGTTGGCACCCAGCATTTTGTCGAACAGTTGAAGTGCATCTTCAATCGCAAGGTTCGACTCCAGGCTGATCGAGTGCTCCGCCAGGAGGCGGCCGGTGAGGTTAACCGCCCCGGGGACGAGGAAACGGGAAGAGCGAGAGCGCCACATTGATTGGCGTCACACAGAGAGAGAGAGTGTTCGAACTTCGAACTACTACTGATAGTTTTTGGACTCTTAATATGATCGGGGGAGAATAATGTATATAGGTGTTATCTGATGGGATCCCCCAGATGGCGGTTGATTCCTCCTTTTTTTCACCACATATTTTGAAGTCTATTTGATCATATATTTAATGGTTATAAAAGTCGTATTGTTGAAAAATCGTTAAACTTTGAACCATTAAAAACATGATCAAACAGATTCCAAAATACGTATCAATGCACATTTTAGGAGATAGATTACAATTTGACAAGATTGGATTAAAAAAAATGAGAAAATTGCTTTTAGGTCCCTATGAAGTTTAAATTGTGCCAAAAACTCCCTGGAGTTTGAACCCGTGCCAAAAAATCCCTCAATACCAGTATTTGTCCACCTGAATCCCTGTATACGTTGATTGTATGCACATGGGTCAATGTAGGTGGTGAAAAGTCCAAAATACTCCCGCCTATCAAATCTGTCCCCCTCCCTTTTGTACTATTAATAAAGAAAGAGAGAGGAGAGAGAAAAGCAGAGGAAAAGAAGAAGAAGATTAGCCCAGAGAGCCATCTCCTTGACTTGTCGTGAAGATCCAACCGCAGCTCCATCTTCTCGATGCAGGGTCCTGAGCCCATCTCCTCTCTGAACCCATCGAGTCCAGCGAGCCCCATCTCCTCGCCCGAGCCCATCTCCTCGCCTCGTGAATATATCCGACAACAGAGCTCACACCGCAGAGCTCAGAGCTCCTCGCATCACCGTGGCTGTGATCCCTCGCTCGATCTGGACGCGAGCTAGGATTTGTGGATCCATTGTTGGTGGTGCTTCTTTGATGGTGGTGATCAACTGGGGCTTGGTGCGTGTTCTGCTTGGGTTGGGGATTTTGGGTTGGTCTAATTTTGAGAGTTGAGGTTTGATTTGGGTTTGGTTTCAGTTTAACTTTTAGGCTAGGATTTGTGAATAGATTTGATGTATTTTTTTACCTCTAAGTGGAAGTTAACTTTTTACAAAGTTTTGAAAGAATTCTTCCTAATTTTGGAATTGAATAGACCCCAGAATTAATGCTTCAATAAATGTAAATTTTGGATATTTGATTCAATTCAAAAATCTGAAACACTAACTAGCAATCGGATTAGAGAAATGAAGGGGGGGGGGGGAATGTTTCCACTATTGATGGATTTTTAAGTAATTTTGCTGATGAATTTTGAGAATGAGTGATAAATTTGTAACGAAGTTGTTATAAATATGTGGTGAATTTTTTATTTATGATGAATTTATAGTTTGTAATGAATTTTATTCTATTTGTAGAAAAGTTTTACATTTTGGTGGACATAAATTGAATATAGTGGGCAAATGATTCAATAAGTGGACACAAAAATAGTGAAAAGTGGACAGAAATTTAATGAGATTTTTTTGAAATTTACTCAATTTGATGATAATCATCTGGTATTTGCGAGTAATTTTTAATTTAAAAGTGGATTAATTTGTGATGAGCTTGCTGAATTTGAGAATATCAATTGGGTCATGATGAAATTTCTATTTTTAATGAATTTGTGATATAAAAAGAGGACAACATTTTCTGAATCATACTGTCCACTTTTGGGTTTTTCTGTATATATAATAAATAATTTGTCCACTTTCCTAACTTCCTGTACACCGTTAAAAAGTTTGACAGAAATGTATAAAAATAGACAATAATTGACGAAAGTGAACAGAAAAAGAGAAAGTTGGACAGAAATTAATGAAAGTGAACAGAAAAAGAGTAAAGTGAACTAAAAAAAGAAAGAGACAATTTGATCAAGATGGACAGAAAGAGAGCAAGATGGACAGAAAAGAAGAAAATTGGATAGAAATTGATAATGATGGACAGAAAGAGAGTAAGATGGATATAAAAAGAAAAAATTGAACAGAAATTGATGAAGGTGGACAGAAAGGGAGTAAGACGGACATAAAAGGAGAAAGATAGAAATTGACGAAGGTGGACAGAAAAAGATTAAGACGAACATAAAAGATCTTATTTTATGTTGTACAATATAACGTAGTGAATTACCTAAATGATTACATGAAGGTGGAGATATTCAAGTGAACTTATGCCCCAACGCCATATCATATTCCTGATTTGGATAAGCTAGAGGTATCATTCTCCAATAGTTTTCCCACCTTAGTATGATTATGTCCACCATTTTGACATTGTATCCACATTTTAGAATATATGTCCACATTTCGGAATATATGTCCACATTTCAAAGTATATGTCGACTTTTCTAAGTAAATGTCTACATTTTCGAAAATATATCAAGCTAGTATTTGCGATTAATTTTTAATTTAATAGTGGACTAATTTGTGATGAGCTTACTGAAATTGAGAATATCAATTTGGTTGTGATGAAATCTCTATTTTTTAATGAATTTGTGATATAAAAAAGAGGGGACAAGATTTTTTGTCGTGCCACATAGCGTAGTGAATTACGTCGTACAACATAGAGTAGTGAATTAGCTAAATGATCGGATAAAGGTGGAGATATTCAAGCGAACTTATGCCCTAACGTTATATCCTATTCCCGATTTAGACAAGCCAAATGTATCATTTTCCAATATTTTGTCCAACTTAGCATGATTATGTCCACTTTTTGACATTGTGTCCACATTTTCAGGTATATGTCCATATTTTAGAATATATGTTCAAGTTTCAAAATATATGTTCAAATTTCAGAATATATGTTTACATTTCGAAGTATATATCCACTTTTCCAAATAAATGTCTACATTTTCGAAAATATGTCCACGAAATGAAATATATGCTATTTTTTCTCATTACCATCTAATGTTTATACTTTGATACTAATTTTGGTACTAATCCTATTAAGTAATCAAATTGAAAATGTGAGATTTTTCATTTTGTATTTATCTATACATTTTGAAATATATGTCCACATTTTGGAAAAAAGTGCCACGTTTTTTGAACTATATGCCAACTTTTAGAATATATGTTCATCTTTTGAAAAAAAGTTCAAAAATTGGAATATGTCCAACTTTTTGGATTATATATCCATTTTTTTGAATATATGTCCACATTTTGAAAAAATATCCAAATTTCAGAATATATGTCCACATTTAGGAGTATATGTCGACATTTTCAGGTAAATGTCCACAGTTTTGAAAATATATCGACCTTATGAAATATATACCATTTTTTCTCATTACTATCTAATGTTTATATTTTGATACTAATCCTACTTAGTAATTAAATTGGAAATGTGAGATTTTTCATTTTGTATCTATCTATAAATTTTAGAATATATGTTTAATATATTTTGGAAAAAATGTCCATCTTTTGGATTATATGACCACATTTGGAATATATGTCCACATTTTGAAAAAAATGTCCAAAAATTGAAATATATGTCTATCTTTTGGAATATATGTCCACATTTGGGAAAAAAAAATGTCCAACTACTGGAATATATGTCCACATTTTTGAAACTTGAGCACCAGGTATAATATATGTCCATATTTTTAAAAATATGTCCAACTATTGGTATTAATCCACATTTTGGGAACATGACTATCTTTTGAAATATACGACCACAAAATATAAACAATTTTTACAACCAACAAAATTTTTTATCTAAGTTTCAAAAATTATTCATTGCTCAGGGTAATAACGAGCCAGCGGGGACTCACGAAGCTAACTGTGATCGGAGGAGCTCAGAGCTGTTGCGATCTTCACAGATTGGGGGCGGATCGGGGGTTTCATAGATTGGGGTTAGACAGAAATTAATAAAAAAGATAAACAAACAAATAACTGAAAGAAATAAATAAATATTCATATGTTAAATAATTTTTGTTTATAGACAATAAGGTTAAGTGATTTTATAAAACAAGTCATTAATTATTTTTTAATTTCTTTTTATTTTTCAAATATTTAAATTATTTTTATAAATATTTTGACCAAGTTAACAATTTTTTTTTGAAGTGGATATCAAAACAATTACTTCAAGAATTTTGAATGAACAGCAAAACAATTAAAGCAACACATCAAGGAGTCCATAATACATCACACGGGCCAATTAAAGGATAAATGACAACACATCGGTCAATTAAAGTAAGAGCAATATAGGCAATACGAATATACACTAAGTCATATATTGAGACATGGACCTGCAAACAAAGTAAACTTTGTCAAAGGGCTTTTGACACGGGTTCAAACTCCAGGGAGTTTTTGTCCCTGGGGACCTAAAGGCAATTTTTCAAAAAAAAATTGTGAAAAGAGGGAGAAATCAAGTCGCCACCTGACGGAGATCCCCCCAGATAGCATCTGATATACATATTCCTCATATATACACACACTTTTGTAGGTACATATTCCTCATATATACACACACTTATACAGAAATGCAATATTTTGATTTTTTTTCCCCCCTCTTGTAAATAAAATCTCTCACACAGACAATTAGTTAGCCATTAAAAAAAGGAAAAAATCGAAAAAAATCTCTTAGAGCTCATTAATCTTTATTTAATGAAACAGGTGATCGAATTTCTATTTTCTCAAGGAAAAAAGAAAAGAAAAGAAACTTCAGGCATGAAATTTCTCATAACCATGCTTCTCTTCCTCTAACTCGTTGTCTCAATCCTGCTTTACGTTTGTGGGGGACCAAAGTTTTGGTCAACCCCCAACCAATCGATTACCAATCTTGGGAGTACTTGGATCTCACTAGACTTCACAACCCTTGGGCCACAATTTGAGCTCTAATAGTAATCGAGCTTCACATCAGACTTCACTCCTTGGTTACAACTTGAGCTCTAATACCACTATTGGATATTGGGAAGTACTTTGATCTTATTAAACTTGCCTCCTCGTGAGCCACAAGGCCCACAGCTACAATCTGATACTATTGTTGGAGGCTGATTCAATCTTCATGAGGAGGATGATGGAGCTTTGATAGACACGGAGAACCGATTTGTCTAAAGTTTACGCTGGCAGGTCTTGATCATAATTTCCTTTTTAAATCTATCACTTTTCTATTCACTTTCAAATTTGAACTAAATTCGTAGATGAATATTCCAACAAAGACAATCAAGAGTAAATATCAATTCAAAAGTTCAGAATTTCAATGACCCAAACAAGGAGAAGCTTGGCCCTCTTCTTCTTTTTCTTTATGCTTTACATACATTTAATTTGCAGTCCAATTTAATATTAAGCTCGAGTTAATTTTAGACAATAATTTCCTAAACTCTTGCAGAACTGGTATTTCAAAACTCTTCTTGGTACTGTCAGTAGAAGCAAGAAAACAAGAAGAAGAAAAAACAAAGAAAGATAAACAAATTCTCCTCATTCTTTGTTGAACAATACAGAAATATCACAAGCAAGACAAGGCTGACATTATTCTTGTGGAAATGTAAACATTTCAAACTAGTTTACCAGTAATTAGAATACAAACAAGATCAAATTACAAAACATAATACAAAATCAAAATTACTAGAGTACACTTCTTTCTTCTCATCATCAGAGAGAATCTGATGAAGAGAAGAAAGAAGTGTATTCTAGAAATCTTGATTTTGAATCCCGGCTAGTGCACCCAGCACCACATAATTTCCATTTGATATTTCCTTAACTGCATTCCTAAGACTGGGAACAGCCTCTCTGTCTAAAACGCTTCTTCTTTTCCGTTCACGCATCTACACCATTCATGCAATCTAGAAACCATCCTTATATGAATCCAATACATGTACTATTCAGCTATGTTAGAATGACATTCATTAAAATTCCTTCATAGCATACAAAAAGAATGTCACACTTTGGTTTTGACCTAGAAGGACAATTTATACAGAATTATTTATTTAGGGAGAAATCTAACAAGTTCTGAGGAACAAAAAGACTTAACATAAAGAATTTGATGTATTCTTGAGCTTTCACTCTTCTTCGGCCACAGCAGGGAGCCCTTCTTTGAACCATGAGTACAGACCTCCTTCCAGATGGAATACATTCTTGTATCCGTTCAATACCAGCAAGTAGGCAGCAATCAGAGACCTGCCACACAAATTAACTCCATGAGTGGGATCCCGAACCCCAAATCTCTTGCCCGCTATCATGAGGAAAAAGTATGCACAAAACTGATTTAGCAATATCTCTACAGGTTGACGCCTGTCATTAGGGGAAAAAAATGGTGATTAAGAAAATACCTGGACTGGTTGCCTTCTGGAAGATTTTGAGACGGTTTCAACGTTCCACCTGCAGAGCATGCGACTATTATTTTGGCATCTTTATCTAGTTTTGACTCCACACCTGTAAGATCGCTTGTAATTTGAGACCCATTATTCAAGCATCATAAATCATGGAGCAGAGTCTTTTTACTAGGCTGAGTAGTACTTACTTTGTATAAACTCAGGATTCTCTTCTGTTCCAGAGAATATGCCGAAGAATGCAAATGCTGCACGTCGAGCAATATCCCATGCAGTCCATTCCTTGATAAGTCTGTAAATTTGCACATTAATAGCACCAGGAGGATGACCCTACAAAAGTAAGAATCAGCTATGGGATTCAACCAATCTGGTATTGCATAGGGTTCACAAAACAATCTGGTGCAACAAAATTAAAATTCATCCAATAACCTCATGTTGGGTGTTCGTACTATATCTTTAGTCTATCTTTGTTTATGTTGTACATTTATGAACACATTTCTTCCACATTTGTATCTCATCATGTGACACATAAACATTATTTTCTGAGGATCCAATTTTGTTAGTATTACACGAAGTGCTTGGTTCCAAGCGGAAAATCGGAAATGGGAAAACTTATTTTCCCGTTTCCCTTGTTTGTTTTGAACCAGAAAACGAAAATGGAAAAACCCATTTTCCTCCCCTTTTTTTTCCTTTTCTCTTTTACACCTTTTTTCCCCTTTTACACTACCATTTTTCACACTTGTAAAGTGCTACAGTTAATTTTATGATCATACAAATCTCATTTTTAATAAGTTATAATTTAAAACAGTTAATTTTGTAGCTCAAAACAGTTATTAAATTTTATTATTTTTAATATTATTTGATAATAATTAAGAATTTTTATTATTAGTTTAATATTTTTGTTACTATTTAATATTTAATTGACAAATTTATTATACATTTTAATTTTTAATAGCAACTTTAATTTAATAATATTGGTATTATTTAAATCACCAAACAGTTAATTTTGTGGTCAATTTTTTCACTCACTTTCACATTACTAACCAAGTACCGTTAAACACGATATATTTTTTCACTTATATTTTTACATTACAATCAAATACTATAAAACTTACTTACATAAATCTCAATTTTTCACTTACACTTTCACTTTTTCATCTCTATTTCTCACTTGTACATTTTTCTCCCACTTGTAGCAAACCAAACAGGTCCGAAAAGAAAAAGTACAAATGACGGATATTTGTACACGTGCACTACAACATTTGCGCAAGAATACATATGGAAACCCCCATCCCGTGTCATATACATATTCAATACCTGGATACTCCAATACCTAATGGATATGTGACATATTCTAATATTTGAAACACATCCTAGATATATTGGAAAAATACCATATATGTACATGCCCTGGGACTAAGAAATTAAAAGTCTAATGTTTGAATGATGAGTTATGATTCTATCATTTGTAGATGCATTATATTTATATAATTTGCATAGTTTCTTATTAAGACATTTTTAATAAAGAACATGAATGTTCAAGTAATTATTGATTTTATATAACCTAAAATATTTTTTTTGAAGAAAAGGATGGGATCATAAGATCCCAGCCTTAATTTGATTTCTACCCAAAATAATATTTACAAGAGGTAAAACCTCAAACAGTAAACAACAAAGTTCACTAGCACACCAGGCTAGAAAAGAGCAAAAAAGAAAGCAGAATATAACTTAAAATATTTCACATCATCTAATAAATTGTTCTTTTTTCAACTCTTATGGCCTTGTGAATTCATGATGTAGACAATGAACATTAATATACACCCAGCTGTATACATACATACATACATATGCACATATGCACACACACAGTTTTATCCATGTTCACGTCTTACTCGTGTCCTACTTTTCAAAAAATTAGTCGTATTTTGTGTTCGTATAGTGTAATATGGGTACCCCTATCACATGTTCGTGTCCATACTTCATTGGGTAGCATAAATATGTTGCGTTGGTAATTCCAGGAGGAGTTATCCACACACCAATTTGTAAAAAATTAAAGAATAAATTGCAGAGATTAAACCAAAAGACGCGCAGATATTTACGTAGAAACCCAAAAGGGAAAAATTAGGGAGAGAGAGCTCTAGTATAATTTCAGGAAGCTTACAATGGGTGATGCATGATCTCCAGTGCCAGAATTTCTATGATTAATTAATCGTCCTACTTCTCGTTGGAATTGGTCTTCTATTTATACATGTGGGTTTTGTTGAATAAGGTTACAGAGTTCTCATTTATCTGAATATTTATCATATCTCAACTGCTTATTTTGAAGGCGGTTTGGAGCAAACATTCTGATTTGAATTGGTAGTACTCACGTTCGTCTTTATCCAGATATCATCGTCGCACTATTGATATGATTAATCCGCTTCAGAGTTGTAACCTTTAGGTTCAAATGTGGATTTGGCCTGAAGATAAGAGTACTTGCAACCGACTCTATTTCTAATCTTTCAACTGTTTGAATGACATAGAGTTAGGATGGGACTTGAATTCTCCTTCAAAGATTCTGGAGAGGGCTACATGTCATGCATCCATCAGGGATTAGATGGACACATGTCGTAATCTCGCGGGATTGAAAACTGACCACTACAGGATGGTCCATGTGCTTCCCTCTCTTTGACATGTCGTAGGGAATTATGTGTTCTCGGCACGGTTCAAAGACTCGGCCGAGTCGAATACAACTCGGCCGAGTCGTATCCGTCTCGGCACCTGACGAGACGAGTCCGAGACTCGATTCAAAGGATCCACTCAGAAACGACCGAATCGGTCTTGACTCAGAGTTGACTAGGCGGAATTGGCTGAGTCACGATACGGCTCGGACTGATTCGGCCGAGTCAGCTCCGAGTCAAGGCCGATTCGATTAAAAAACCCAAACTTACCCCGGACCTCTCCCCCGCCTTCGCCGCCTACTCCTGCCTGCCGTCGCCGCGAGAGAGAGAGAGGGAGAGAGGAGAAGGGAGATGAGACAGAGGGCGAGAGAAGGAGACGAGTGAGAGAGAGAGGAGTGAGAAAGAGCGAGAAAGAGCCAGAGGGAGGGAGATAGTAGAGAAAAGGGAGAGAGAGATCGGGTGATCTCAGATCGGGTGATCTCACCCGATCTCTCCCCTTTATCCATTTGTTTTTTTTGTTTTTTAATTTTTGGGTTTTTTATATTTACCCCCTCAAATCTTTTATATTTCTGAATTTACTCTCAAATCATTATATTTTTCTAATTACCCCCTCAAAACAAATTTATTTTGGACATGTGATACATGAATTTTGATATCTACATTTTTTTACGATTTGTCATGTTTTTTTCATAATTTATTGAGCTTTCTATGTAGCGTTTTGCGCGTATCGTCCAAGTCCGATCCGAGTCGCCGAGACCGATCCGTTTCAGTGCCGGCTGAGTCGGTGGCCGAGATCGTGACTTTAAACCATGGTTCCCAGGAGCTCCGAGAGAAAGGGAAGGGAGCAGACTTCTTGACTTTAACCTCGTGCCTGTGTCGCTTCAGTTTTTGTTTTTTAGTGGTATGCCTCTACAGGCTGGCAGAGATTTAAATGCGAGTCCAATCGGTTGTCGCATCAGTCAAGTAATCGTCACTTTTCGAAAAATCACAGCGCTCGAAGTTGGTGTGGCGTATCAAGCGCGACAATTCAGATCCGAACCGTCGCGACACGTATAGGGTCCTGATCGAGTGGCTCTTCGTCTTCTTTGGGATTGAAATTTTGAACGGTTGACACTTGGACTTCCTTCCCCTCTATAAATAGGTCAAAACTTTAAAGTTAGATCTGCGCTGCTTTTTGAAAATTTCTTCCTTCAAAGATTTCGCATTGTTCTGTGGGCAGTGATGTCTTCTTTCTTTTTCGTCCGGTGGAGGAAGGAGAGAAAAAGGATGGAGACGGTTGTTGCGCTCCTGATATTTAGGGGTTCGTTTGTTAAGGAACTTTGATTTTCGCGATGGGCTTATCAAGGAACCTCGATTTCCGCGACGAGGCCCGACTGTCTGGAAGGATAGGTAGGGCTTTTGCTTCTGCGTGGTCTGCACATCTGGTCTCTGATCAAATCAGGCCGGGCAGGGGTTGGGACTCGACGCCTCTCCTTCCTCGAAGCGTGCATGGAGCAGGGAGCATAGGCGTGCTTGATGATGGTTTTAATTCCTGGGACTGGCCGTCTGCACTCCTGTTGGATGCCACTGATTTGTCTGCCACCGCTCCGAGTTCATCTTCAGAGTTACGGGTTTGCCATTGGCATCATCGTTGTCTTGCATGCTTCGGTCTGCAGTTCGAGACGTGATCTCCCTTACTGGCATCTTCTTGAGAATTCTGGGTATCATTTTCCTCTCAGAAATGGCAGATTGTTTGTTTAGGAGTCATCTCCTGGACCCTGTTGGAGACGCGATAGAGAGTGTATCTGTTTTTCTCTCAGGAAGAACACACACATACAATAGATCTTGTATCACTCTTGTAAGATATAACCATGCTTGTATGTGAATGGATGTAACCGAAAAGACTTTATGATAAAGCAGTGAATTGAAATGAAAGTATTGTTTGGATCTTTCCTTTGTTTTTTTTTCCAATTGTCGTTTGTTGGATGTCTACTTGGAGAGCTACTTTGGCTCTGAGATGTTTGGAATGGATTGATGTGCAGTTCACGAGTGGGATTCGTCCCACAATGGTACCTGCAAATTTTACCTGAGTGGGGTAAATCCCTGCTATGAAGTTGCATTGTCGGGGTAGCTGTTAGGATAGGACCCGATAAAGGCTGTTGACTCGCTCGGGTAGCCATGGGCTAATCTCCGAGCAGTCATTGTAAGCGAGCCTTAATCTTTCAGGAGACTCCCCGAGAGTAGCCGTCAGGGTAGGACCCAATATAAGTCGTACTCGGATGGCTGTCACGGTGAAAACCCGATATAGGCTGACACCGAGCAGTCATTGTGGGCGAGTCTCCATCTTTCAGAAGACTCTCCGAGGATTAACCGTCAGAGTAACACCCGATATAGACTTTGACTCGCTCGGATAACCATGGGCCAAGCTCCGAGCAGTCATTGTAGGCGAGCCTCTATTTTTCAGGAGACTCCCCGAGGGGTAGCCGTCAGGGTAAGACCCGATTTAGGCTGTTGACTCGCTCGGGTAGTCATGACCGAGCTCCGAGCAGTCATTGTGGGTGAGCCTCCGTCTTTGAGAAGACTCCCTGAGGGTGGCCGTCAGGGTAGGACCCGCATAAGTTGTTGACTCTCTCAGGTAGCCGTCAGGGCAAGGCCCGTGTAAGATAAACTCGGAACAGTCATGAGCAAGTCTCCTCTTTCAGGAAACTCTCCGAGGGGTAGCATTATGGTAGGACCCGCTATAGGATTTTGACTAGTTTGGGTAGCCATCAGGGTAGGGGTGGCAATTGGGTCGGGTCGGGTCTAATTGGGTCGGGTCTTAAATGGGTTGACCCATAATCGGGTCGGGTCGACCGGACCCATTTATTTATATGGGTCAAAAATCCAAACCCAAACCCGACCCAGTATTTGTGGGTCGACCCGACCCGACCCATTTGACCCATTTAACTAAATGGGTCGGCCGGGTCGGGTCGACCCGTTAGCGGTAAATGTTTTGTAGGAACCTTGTTCTTGCATTCTATAAGTAGATGACAGTGGCATAATGTTAGTTTCAATAAGTTAAAAATCATAAAATCATGTATATCAAATGCAATGCTTCTTATTCTCTGAAATAAAGGTGAAAGTATTAGTGGGATTGAGACAAACTCAGGGATTGTTTATGCAATATAATTTTGTTTATTTATGAGAATGTAGTTAAAATTAAGGGGCTTTAGGTTTTTCATAGAAGATTGTGCAATGTGTATGGTGTATTGGATTTTGATGAAGAAAGGATGGAGAGCTAAATTATGAAGTCCCTGAGCGGAAATGATAAATGATTCCCAAAAAAAAATCTCTGGAACAAAAATATAAAAAGGTAAATGGGTCTTAGCGGGTCTTAGCGGGTTTGGTGGGTTTGGGTCGACCCGACCCATTTATTAATCGGGTCTGGTGGGTCGACCCGATTACGACCCAAACCCGTATAGCTCAAACCCATACCCACTTACTCTGGGTCGGGTCGGGTCGGGTCTGGCGGGTCGGGTCTGAATTGCCCCCCTACATCAGGGCGAGGACCCGTGTAGGCTGAGCTCTGAGCGCTCATTGTGGGCGAGCCTCCGTCTTTCAGAAGACTCCCCAAGGGGTAACCATCAAGTAGGACCCGTATACGCTGTCAACTCACTCGGGTAACCGTCAGGGCAAGACCCATGTAGGCTGAGCTCCGTGTAGTCGTGAGCAAGTTTCTATCTTTCAGAAAACTCTTGGGGTAACAGTCAGGGTAAGACTCGCTATAAACTGTTGACTAGCTCAGGTAGCCATCAGGGTTAGGATCTGTGTAGGCTGAGCTCCGAGTGGTCATTATAGGCGAGGCCTCCATCTTTCGGGAGACTCCCAGAGGGGCAACCGTCAGAGTAAGACCCGTATAGGCTATTGACTGGCTTATCACACTAGATTTTACAAGACGTCTAAATGAAGAATTGAGATAATAGTCTTTTCTTTGAATATTACATACTTTTACATGGAATCATTTTAAGTAAAAACGATTCTATTGCTTCTTGCGAGGCTTCCCATCCCGAATGGTGCTGATGAGCAAGCGCTTTAGTCGATAGAATCATCTGGGGTGTCTCCTACCTCCGGGTCTCCTCCTAATCGAGGACAAACTCATCGAGATACCCACGTTGAAGTAAATCCTCGAAGTGCCATTTGAAGGCCCGGCAAAGCATGGTGGCGTGACCCCGAATGCAATGGAAAGAACATTGTCCTCCTGCTTATAGGGAATCCGGGTCGCGCTTGCTTGGCTTGGAAAGTCTTACCCAGAGTTGATGCTTCAATCGGTAACATCAAGGGAGTGAAGGCTGAGTCATCCTTGTTCTCTATTGTTGTCGGGGAAGCATTTCTCACCCTCTTGCACGTTGGGGCGTAAAGCCCCCTCGTCCATTTTCGTGGGGGACCGGCGTTGTGACTCTCTGGATCCCATGTTGTGAGGTTGTTTGGGAGAGCCTTTGGTTTAACTTGAAATGTAAGTCGGTCGGAGCTAGGGGATGTTGATGTGCTTGGGAGGAAGCGTCCACTTGGGCTTCCCTTGCGCTCAACTCAATGACTCGTTCTTGAGATTTTCGAAGAACATTTATTTGCGTGAGGAGCTGGCAGTTGATTTGCATTACCGCTCCTCACTTGTGTTCGGCGGTATCACGATGGATGGCGACCAATTCTTGTTTGCGGTCCGCCAGGGCCCGCTGTTCGCTCAGTTATCGTTGTAGGTCAGTTATGCGTTGAATGAGCTGTCTTCAAGAGGGAGTGTTGACAGCTCGAGTTCGCCGGAGGTGTTGACGTCATGGTGATTAGTGCTCTTGGGCGTCATGGTTGTTTGAAACCTTTCTGAGGACGTGAAAGGATATTGGATGGAGAGAACTTAAGAGTGTGGACTCAAAACTCTCAACGAAAGCACCAAATGCGGTGGGTAATTCTAAGAAGAGTTATCCACAAACCAATTTATAAGAAATTAAAGAACAGATTAGAGAGATCAAACCAGAGTGGATACACAAAGATTTATATGAAAACCTGAAAGAAAAATCACGAAGAGAGTTGTACTATAATTTGAGGAAGCTTACAATGGTGACCATCTGATCTCTAGTGCTAGAGTTTGAGATTAATTGATTGTCCCCCTTTTCGTTGAAAAGGGTCTTTTATTTATACAAGTGGGTTTCTGTTGGATAAGGTTATAGAGTTCTCATCTATCTGAACATCTATCCTATCTCAACTGCTTATTTTGAAGGTGATTTGAAGCCGAACATCCTGATTTGAATTGGTAAAACTCATGTTCGTCTTTAGCCAGAGTTCATCAGCAAGCTGTTGATATGATCAATCCGCTTCAGAGTTGTAACCGTTAGGTTCAAATGTAGATTTGATCTGGAGATAGGGGTACTTGTCACCGACTCTATCTCTAATTTTCTACCTATTTGAACTGCATGGAGTTTGAATGGGACTAAAAATCCTCCTTCAAAAGTTCTGGAGAGGGTTACGTGTCATGCATCCACCCAGGAATTAGATGGACACATGTCGTAATCTCGCGGTGTCAGAAACCGACCCTACTCTACAAAAAAGGATTAGGAGATAAGGTTCATTATGTTTACCAAGAAGGCGAATATGACTAGGCTTTCAGGTAAAATATGGTCATTATGAATATGTAGGGTAAAACTAGGGTGTGCAAAGTTGAAATCAAGTAGATCAGATGACTAGTACAAAATTGACTATGAAAGATATATGAATTTAATTTGAATATTACAAAAATGTCCATATATGCTAAACTTGAGGTGTAACACCCGTTTTATTTTAATCATGAATTAGTACCCTATATACTATATACTGATTACTTAGCAATCTCAAGTCAATTCAACAGGTAATCCAAAGTGCGTTTATTTTTAATCGCAATTAGAATCTAATTTCTTATCTCTAATTAAGTTTGTGTTAAGTAAACCGATAACTTGTTGAATTCATTTTTTTTGATTATATAAGATCAAGATTTTTATATTGCATGTGTAAATGATAAAAAGAGAAGTATTAAGATATGGAGATTAGAGTTAATATCATGCTAAATTGGATATAAAAATGAGTATATATATGTATATATACTTGTATATACATACATGAGATAAATGATTTTTTTTTTTATTTTCTCTTCATCCATTAAACTTTACACCATACTTGAATAGTATAGGGTGAGGTGTAAAAGAGAAGGCATGGGTATGGGAGATGAGGGCAAAGTGTACGGTGGAGATGGAGTAAGGGAATTCTAATGGACACATGGCAAGATACGATGGACTTGGGGAGAGTTTAAAAAAGTGACTTCATGAGAAGAGATCTCGCATTTGCAACTTCCTCTCTCTCTCTCTCTCTCTCCCTCTTTCTCCCTTTAGTCACCGGCCACCACTGTTGTCGCAAACGCCGCCGGCTACTACTGCTGTCGTCGACCACCACCAGGCCAATCGCCGTGTCCCTTTTTCCTTCTCACACTTATACACAAACTTCCTTTCTTTCTCTCTTGTTTTAAACCAAAACTCTATTCACCACTCTAAATCCTTGATTAGCCACCTCTCCTTGGTGCGGTGAAGAAATGAAGCAAGATGATATCGGAGGAGCAAGAGCCCTTGTGAGACAAGCTACGACGAGAATGAGAGAAACGGGAGGGTGTTTATTTGGTAAATCAAGGTAATTGGTAGAGTGATTAATGAAAATTTTAGTGAATATAATCATGAATAGACTCTTAAGTAATGTGATTATATTTGTGTGTAGAGATTAGCTGATTCGGTGAACCGAGCAGGATATTCGGAAAGCTTTTTCGAAAAGCGAGTAAAATCTTAATCCAATTAAAATTATTGTAATGGTGAGAATGAATTAATAATGTTTGTGAAATTATTACATTGATTAGTCGACTAGCCTGACCTATTAGTCGACTAGACTGCTGATACATTAACTTGTTAGTTTCTGTTTACATTGATTAGTCGACTAGTCTGACTTATTAGTCGACTAGACTAATTCTACATTAACTTGTTAGCCTCTATTTACATCTTTTAATTGATTAATATGAAAGATAGGCCGATTGGACTACTTCTATACACATTGATCAGTTTCTGTTTATGTCTATTAGCCGACTTGTCTGGGTTATAAATCGACTAGGTTGTGTATGTGATGAATGATTGATTATTATTACCATAAATTTATAGTGAATTTGAAATACATGAAAAAAAATTGGTTGTATGTATGCACGAGATGAAACGTGTATATGTGGTAATGTGATGTTATATCAGGAGATGTAGTGATGAATTAATGGGCGATATTAGCGTTGGTACCTATTCATGACAGAAGGAGAGTGATCGAATAGTATTTTTCTTCCCATACATGATGAAAAAGGAGTGCTCGGATGGGAAACAACTGAAGGGGAGTGTTAGACTAATTGAGGTAACAAGATAAATGAAATTTCAATGGTCCTCCTGGATTATGCTTGTTTTGTTTCACATGGATGCTAATGCAAAAATTAAATAAATTTTTATTTGACTTCACTCATTGAGCTATGGGCTCACCTCATTATTGTTTAACCCCTTTTTGAGGACATGGCAAGGGTAAGGGCCAAGCTTAATGCCTCACGAACTGCAAGAAAGAGTCGAAAGGAATATTGCCGAACAATTTTTATTATCCTTAATATGTAACTTTTGCATAAGTAATAATAACACATGAGTTGCATGTGCGTGTGTAATTGTGGGTTAGCGGATGGTAGTTAACCTATGTGGTCTAGTGTTGTATACTAAATGACTTGAACATGTGAGAATGAACACTCTTTTGAGGTATACTCTTGAGGAGAATGTTTATATATATATATATATAAAGAGAGAGAGAGAGATAGACTTGTGTCATTTCAAAAGGATTCGAGTCCAAATCTTTCTCACTCAAATACAACTCTCCGACATTCGAATACAAGATCCACTCCGTTGAAGTTGATCTATATTATTTCAAGTATCTATAAACCAAAAATCAAGTCATTTGAATACTTTTTGCTCATTCATCAAGCGGCGCAAAATGAACGGATGAAAGTAATGAGTTGGTTAGATTTATGTCTTTAGAGATACAAATTCTCGATCCGGTCATTTGGTCATGATCTAAACATTTAAAAACCCCTACAAACTAATTTTTGCTAGGTTTCAAATGTTCTATATCGTTAAACTAACCAACTCACTATTTAAGCTATCCGTTTTTCTCTTACTTGATGCATAGGCAAAAAGTATTCAAAAAACTTGATTTTTTGTCTATAGATACTTAAAATAATATAGATCAACTTCAACAGAGTGAATCTTGTATTCGAATGTCGGATGTTGGTATTTGAGTGGGAAGGATTAGGCATCTAATCCTTCCGGAATGACACAAGTCTCTCTCTCTCTCTCTCTCTCTCTCTCTCTCTCTCTCTATATATATATATATATATATATATATATATATATATATTCTGTGAAAAATTGTGAATATGATATTGATAAATCTTTGGAGTAGGTTAAGGTGATCGAATCATCTTTGATTAAAGTGATTAAATCTGGGACCGTTACATGAGATGACGAGGGGATCTAGATTACACGTTGGAGAATCATAGAAAAATGTTGAACAAACAAGTGCAATGAATAAAAAGAAACAAGTTGCTTGGATCAGAGTAGGAAAGAATGGTGGATAGATATTGATACATATGGCCCAAATTACTCGAAAAACAATTTATACATAAGTAATTTTTTTGAGAATTTATTCATGAATTAGTCCGATGGTGCAAGCCATACTATCTATGTGTGCACCGTGTGCATTCATATATCTGTCATCTTTATCAAAGACAATCCTATTTTAATTATCACCACTTTGAACATGGGTACATTACTGAAGAGCTTACTGAAATTATTAAAATATCAGAAATTCTAAAGGAATAGGAAATTAACTACTTGTAGAAGGCATTGAAGAAAACCTCCTTGTACTCTGCTTCAGGGCGAACATCCAGAATCACAAAATTGTTTTCCTTTTGAAGGCGTAAAGCTTCCTTGACATCTACACTCCTAACCTGCAAATAAATCATAAAGCCCATATTGTTAGAAGCCACATAAATCTACATAAGGAGAGTTAGTTTCAGAAAAACTTATGTTTCTCAATTTTAGGTGATGTTTCATAGTCAGAAAATATGGATGCTGAGGTATTTTGTTTTGTGCTGCTTTCACATTTTCTTATGAATCAAAATTTCCTTTTGTATTTTAAAAAAAATTGACAAATTGTTGAATTCTAGTTATGTCCCTCCTTGCTATTGCATCTTCTTGCTTTTTTCTGGTTTTCCTTCTGAAAGATTAGCCCCACATTGAATAAAATTAAATGGCATGTGTCTCATATCCTCTCGGATGAGAATTGGGCTCAGACTTGGATACGGCAAGGCCACGCAAAAAAAATCCTAAAAATGAGTCACCTAGCATGAGTTATGCATGCATCAGATGCGAAGGTGCAAACCCCCAGTTCCCAAGTCTTGTAGGGGAAACCTTGATATGCCAATGTTTTCCCGCTTGGATCTTTGGAATTCCCAAGTTGGGAAATACAAGTCCCATATTCACGTCACTGGATGAATTGAACCTTTAATGGAGATTTGTATGCTGCAGACTGCACTTCCGTATTACTTACATTATTGACTACATTGATTTTATAGTTGCATCCTATTCACTCTGTTCTCACATAGAATATGATCTTGCGGCAACTGACAACGAACTAATCAAAACCGAGTGAAGCGGAGTGACTCATTCACAAAAGTCATCCTTCCGTGTGTCTTCACCCTCTCTCTCTCTCTCTCTCTCTCTCTCGCCGCTCTCTGCTTCAGAGCAGCACCCGCAGCCCCCAACCTCTCTCCTTCTCTTGGTCCCCCCCCCCCCCCCCCCAACTCTCTCTCAGCAAACCCCATCCCTCCTCCTCCTCCTTCCAGCAAACCCCCATCCCTCCTCCTCCTCCTCCTCCTCCTCCTCCTAGCTATCCTCCCCTCCTCCTCCTTCCTCCCCCTCATCCTCTTCCTTCTTTGCTCGGTTTACACCGTTATACGGTAGACTAGTATACATGTACTACCAGGGGCACTTCATAACAAGTGCAAGCCAGAAGATCTCTTCGTCTTGGTGGGTGATCTCCTCCAATGGAAATATCACTACCCATATTTTATATACATTGATTACAACAACTGGATGGAGTTTGAAGAGAATTTAATTATGGTATTTCTATTCGAAGCATCCATTGCCTCATTTATTGACTATACTTACGTAAATTCACTAGACACTGCAAGCTGGAATATTGCTATTAAAAAGTAAAAAGAAGAGAAAAAGAAGAATAGGAAAAGTTACCCTCTTTTGAAGCAGAACCTCTCGCTTGGTCTTCCAATCCTCATCAGCTGCAATGAAACCCTAATCAGAACAATACCCATTACATAATTTCTATAAACACACAAAGTTCAAAATAAGAATAACTTGCTACCTGGTGATTTGACTTGCTTGGTGGCTGCACACCTCACTTGCAGTGAAGAAGCAGGGCGAGAGAATGATCTGAACCCAACGGTCGAGAAAGGAACTTGATTGAAGTCTGAAGAGAATAAAGTACATGAAGAGGAGGAAGGAGATAGGATATTGGGCTTTATAATGGGAGCAGCAATCATCCTTAAGCTTCAAATTTGAAATTGAAATTGAAACAGAAACAAAATGGGAAAGAGAGATAAAGAGTACAAGAGTAATTACTAATTTTGATGATAAATACAGGAGATTGGGATTTTCTTGAAGGATTTTTTTAGGATGATGGCGGTGGACCCCCACAGAATTCGGATTGGTGGTGAGGAGCTGCTTCACTTGCTTTTCAACTGGATGTCTTCCGCTTCTTCCGGCCCCCACCAGTTGCCCCTTCCCTCCCATATGAATCCAAAAATATCAACTAGGCCCATAGGTCATTGCAGGCCTACTTTAGCCCAGCTTAAAATTTCTCTTTCTCTTTGAAGGCCCCCAACTTTTAGACTGGTGCTGGGACTACCTGAGGCCCGTGCAGCCTGGCCCATCATCAACTCTCTCTCTCTTTCGAATGATCAGCAGCAAGAAGTTCGCTGCTCTCCGCTCTCAACAAGTTTTACTCTCAAAAAATGGCGACTGCTCCGGCGGCCACCTCAATCTCCTTGAGGTCAAAATCAAGAATCCTCTCCTCCTCTCCCAAAATCCTAATTAACCCCAAATCATCTTCCTCCTCATCTTCCATCCATTTCGCTGGAAAAGCCATCAGATATTCTCTCTCCTCTTTGGATCGCGCCACCGCCCCGGTGAGCCTCACCTCCTCCACCCTCAAGTCCCGACTGGCCACCGGCGACACCCTCTACGGCCTCTTCCTCCTTTCCGACTCCCCCACCCTTGCCGTTGACATGGAGCGAGCACGGCCCCACCGACGTCCCTCGCGCCCGGAGATCCTCCGAGCCCTCTCCTCCGCGCGCACCCCCGCCGTCCTCCGCCTCCCCGAGCACTCCCTGGCCTGGGCCAAGAAGGCCCTCGACCTCGGCCCCGCGGGGCTCATGTTCCCCATGGTCGACTCCACCGCCTCCGCCGAGGACGCCGTCTCCTTCTGCCGCTTCCCCCCTCGCGGCGTCCGCGGGTCCGCTCACACTTTCGTCTGCGCCTCCGCCTACTGCCTTAACGACGGGTATCTCTCCCGCTGCGAGGACGACCAGGTTGAATCCCTCAAAGGGATCGAAAACCTCGAGGCCATCGCCAGTGTCGATGGGGTGGACTGCATCCAGAAGGGCCCGCTGGATTTGAGCGCCAGCATGGGGTACTTGTGGGACCCAGGCAATCGGAAGGTCAGGGTGGTGATGAAGGAGGCAGAAAGGATGGTGCTTGCGGTGACGCAGAAGAAAGGGGTCTACTTGGGAGGCTTCGCGATGCCACACGACAAGCCGGAGGATTTGAAGATGAGGGGGTATCATATGGTCGCCGGGGCGGTGGATTTGGGAATGTTCAGGAATGCGGTGGCCGAGGACGTGAAGAAGTTCAGGGAGGCGGTGATGGAGATTGGGGAGGAGGACAGCGAGGACGAGAAGGTCAAGGACCCGGGGTATTGGAGCGGGTGAATGAATGTGAGTGCTTAATCTCTTTTTGAGTTTGATGAGTTCGTATCATGAAGAATGTTGGATGTTAGTGAGTACTTGTTGTTCATTGCTGGTTAGAAAACTGGAATAAAAGTTCAGTTTTTTTCAGTGTTGTCTATAGGTGAAAAATAGCTGTTACATTTTTTGCACCCATAAATTGTGTTCATTTAGAAAGTATTGATAGGAATGTTGTGAGTGTTTGTGATGGAAAGTCTCCAGAAAGGAGATTGAAAGAACAAATTTCTATAAAAACATAGATACCATTGAAGGAAGAACATGAACTAGGAAACTGGATTGTGAGTGTTTTTCTAGGACCTCTTTCTAAATGTGATTAATGGCATGGTTGTTTACACGAGTTTGAATAGAGAGAATTTAAATGCTGGTGAAAGTCCTTGACAAAATCTGGTTCTTCATAGTAGAAGGTAATATGACAAGCTTGATTATCAAACAACTGTAGATAAGGAGGAGTTAGGTGGTTTACTAGGTGATGTGGCATCAACGTCTCTAAGTTCAGGTCTTGTGGTTCCGGTCATGGATCGCCTCAACATGCTTGTCTAGCCTTTGACCACATTTTGGAATCTCGAGGGCAAGCCCCTGTGTAATGCCTACTTTTGATGTTCATAGACCACATTTGACATTTAAGTAATGCAAATGTATCACCTACATTTCCACCTCAAAATTGTTTTAGCTTGCCTCTGATATACTATATTTTTGAAACTTTAGTTACCTTACTTGACACCAGAGTTCCTTGGATGAGGATTGAACTGTCTTCATAGACAACGCAATTGCAGACCTTGTTGTTCCTTGTCTATGTTGCATGGGCATAGACACAACATGAGACAACAATGTACTGACAAATGAAAAATTCTAAAGTACACACAAAACAGAATTATTGTCGAATTTTGTGTCTGACACATATGTTCGGCACAACATGAGGCAACAATCTGATTTAGAATGGTAACAGTGATTTAACTGGCCATATAAGCTCTGATGCCACTGATTCTAGTGGTGAAGGCAATGGTTACTTCACATTTATTAAACTAGTTTGCCCATTCAACTCAGAATTGCAACTAATCTGCATTGAAATGATAGAGAAGGTAAATCTATGACAATTCATGAAGGATGCAAGGTCTCCATTGTGAAGGGTTTGACCTTAAAAGTTGGAGGTAGGTTTGAGGAGGCCACAATATCCAATGAGAAACTTTGAAGTGGGAATCTAAGCACCATATCCATATGGGGCGAGTTTCAAGGTTTGAGTTTTTCCTTTAAATGCCAAAGTTCATTGCAAGCAAAACTCTATTTTCTATTTTGCTATCGATGAAGGATTCACACGGATATCTATAAACAGATTATTGCCTCAAGGTATACCTTTTACTACATCTAAATTTAATAAAACTTTATATGATTAAGGAGAGGCACCTTCCGAAGGTAGCAGCTATAGATTTATAATCATTCAAAAAATTCAAGGAGACCCCAGTAAGGTGAGTGATTCTAGCTTATTCAAATAAAATCCCTTGCTATCTGTCTCTTTCTGTTAATTATATTTATACCCATCCAAAAATCTTTGAATGAAGATATTTCTTCACTTTTGGTTTTGCTAGCAAGATACTGAGATGGTAGTGGCATAACCAGCATAAGGACCAAATGAGTAGAATTCTTCTTCTGTTTATTTCCCCTCAGTATGCTATCACAGTTCGTTCCTTATAAAGAGATTCTACACTGTGCCCATCCTCCAGAATTAGATTTTCGAGCACATGCAATTTCATGTGAAATTAGAATGAAAATATGAAATTTTAGACTTCCAAGACTACTTTGATGTGTGAGAGTGTATATATTAGAAAAGATTATGAAATTTACCGGGTATTAATTATTTGTTTTAAGTCAATTGTTGATAGCAGCATGTCTTCATTAAATTTACTTTTTAAAAGTTTTTCTCATTTGCCAATTCCCAATTGTCTCTTCCGTTATACCCTATTACATGTGTTGCATCCGTGCAAGGGTAACGTCCAGCATTCATCCTCTCCGTAGTAGAGTATAAGTGAGTGTAACGATTAACAGTTTATTTCAATGAGGTTCATGTCTGTCTCGAAGGAATGATACGAGGTCAAAAAATATACTCAAGTACTTCAGTTGTTTATCCAGTTTTTCGCACCTAAATCAGATGGATATTTACAGAACTACTCTTAATTATTGGATTCTCTTATGTTCCAGATATCACGCAAACACACACACACGAGAGGGGACCGTACCAATGATGCTGAGGTTCATTTTGATATTTTTTTTAAGTTTTATCCACTGATAAGATCTTGCTTCTTGTCTCGCCCCCTCTTTAACTTTCCTTCTTCCCTTTTCTTCCATTTATTATTTTTTTTCTTCTCGGTTTTTTCTTCTTTCTTTTCCCCTATTTCTATTTCTCCAAAGCTCCCATATTTTTTCTGATTTTCCTGAATATTAATTTTATTCGTCATATTTATGACAAAAATTAAATAAGGGAACCACCTTGGGCCACTAGTCAGCTGGGCGCCTACAGCTGTCTCGCGACTTTTACTCAAATCAAAGAAGATTCCACAAAAAGTCGGTTGAGAGTATTTTCAGAGTTCCTCTTAATGAAAACAAATTTAATCAAGTTCTGAAAGGAAATGCTTCACACATGCCTGAGTAAAGTGGTTTCAAGTGTAGAAACTTTTTTTTCCTTGTCCAACAATAATGACAGTGGCAAGAACAATAGCAACAACAAAGCCTTTATCCCAGATCCCCGTGTCAGCTACATCCCTATATTGCGTTTGATTTCTTTTCTTTTCTTTTTGCCGGTTCTAAGCCGGGATGAATGAGCAAATTGGACAGGTAGCAGATGAATAAAAATTAGTGGGGTCTCTATTAAGATTGTGTGAAGAGTGACTCAAGACGAAGAGGATTGGCTTTCCAGGCTAGATCATTTCAGGCAAGGTTGAAACAACATTCAACATCACAAGTTTCTCTGCAATCTAGCGTATAGCATATGCACTAACACTGTTTAATCCATGTAGGAGTCCAAAAGTAATTGAGAACAAACCAGGAGGGGTTGTGAGCTTGACCATAAAGGGAGAGGGAAAGGAGGCAACTACTGCTGATTTTGCAATGACATTTGTTCTGTGACAGAATCCATATAGGAATCCAAAAGTAAATATAAAGTAAAATAGAGGGGGTTTACAAGCTTGACTATAAGGGAGAGGGAAAGGAGGGAGGCGGATCAATATGTACACAAATTATTTTATTATCTGACTCTTAAATCTTATAACAACAGATGGCAGATATCCTAATCTCATATCCGCACATATTCTATTCTTATTCGTATAGTAATTAGCTACGTCTCATAAAGAATGGTGGATTTAATCAGAGTTTTCAATGTCCAGTTTGAACTTTCATAGCATTTAGCCTTCAATTGGTCGATGATATTAAGTACATAACAGCTACATAGTTAAAAACTTATACAAGTCTAATTTAAAAGTTGAAATGGCATTTAACCTGCAAATTCTGAAATGGTATATCTGAACTGTAGAGGTACGCTCCCTCTTTTGCTGGAAAATACACACTTCCAAACCTTGGATTCAATAAAAGCACACCAAATCATCCTTTTCCTTTGCAAGCCTTTGCTGATACATATAATAAGTCTTAACAATCTGAATTCAGACTGGAAACTAAATCAATACACTCAAAATCAATGTCATGAACAAGCACATGAAGAACCTTTTTTCATAGCACTAGTCTCCATCATGGAGCCTTCTGATAGTACCAACACCTTGGTTCCTTTCAATATCAAGGCATCATTCATTTCATTCCTTGCTCTTCCTTCCTCACACTCCAAGGCCTTCCTAGAGATCACCCTATGGATTTCCTCTATAAGCATTAAGAAAGCAGTCTCTACATTTTCCCCCGTTAGTGCCGATGTCTCTGAAAAGAAGAGTCCTTGCTTCTCTGCAAATTCTACTGCATCCTCTTTTGAGACAGCCCTTTGACTAGTGAGATCAGCCTTATTTCCCAGTAGCATAATAACTAAGGAGTTGTCCGCGTGAGCTCGCAATTCCTCAAGCCACCTGGCAACATGATCAAATGTTTGCCTTCTGGTTATGTCATAAACCAACATTGCTCCGAGAGCACCTCTGTAGTAAGCACTGGTGACTGCCCGATATCTGCAGCCAGTGCCTGAACTTATCAGAATACTATGATGAAGAGGAGCATGCATTGATCACAAAAGATGAGATAAAAGTCAGGTTTGACTGTCTATGGTATTCCATGAGTATTATTTGTGATACATTAATTAAAAGAACTAGGAAAGCATTTTGGCGTAAGGTGATTAGTTTAGCATGATTATGCTGACAATGCATTGTTGACTTTATTGATTTGCATATTTATGAATTGTTGCATGTACATTTGACTGATTATTCTACTAGTTCTGAGAACATGCAACACAAATTCATTCAGAATGTTTAATATAAAACTCTAAATTGTCATGTTTGTGTAAAGAAAAGGATTGAACTCGCAATTATGTGGCAAAAGCTAAAACCATGCGATCCCACCATCTTTGGAAAAGTTTGTCTTATGGTACTATTTGATCGGTTGTAAAATGAAGGTCTTGTGTTGATATGTTTGCATCTCTTCTGTGGACGGATATGGCTAGCTCCATAGTACTATTCTTACTCTTACATGCTCCACTAGAAGAGCATTTCTTTTCTATTTCCAAAGAAAAGGCATGTATATCATCATAATATTACTTGATGTTTCCTGATTCTACTAGAAACCATAAAATATGAAACTTATTACAGGTGTATATATTGGATTGGTTTGATTTATCAACAATCTTAAGTCTCCAGTGAGAAGTATTGTCTCGAAATGATATTACACATACATCCTAGATGTACTGAACTTAATGTACCCGAAAGGATAGTTTTATTAGAAAGACTTTGTTTATGTTTTATAAAATAACTATAGCCAAAAACTCCATCCAATACTAATCAGGGCTTACACCCTGATGAGAACGTGCGCACGCGCGCGCACACATCCATGTATCTATTTACTTCCACCAAATTTAGCAAATATTGGAATAATAAGTTTGTGTTTGGATATTTTGGTTTAAATGATGAACTCATAATTCTGTAGAAAAGAAGCTATTGTGTCTTAGAAGGAGTATTTGCTTAAACTCTATAATTATAAACTAGGGAGCACTTGGGTTTGGGGGTGGGATTGGACTTGAGGCAGCTTTCGATTATGTAGGGGTGAAAGTGAATATTTCATTACAAAATTCTGAATAGCAATTGTTAGTTTTAGCAAAGAACAAAATATTTGAAATGATTTGTACAATTGATCAGTTTTGGTAGAAAGATGGAATCCTAGTGGATACCTGAAATACTTTACAACATATCGGACATATTTCTTTTTAAGCATCATATGTGGCTCCCTATGAATAAGCAGGATACATTTAATTGTACAGTTTTTGACTAGTAAATGCTGCCTCATCAAAAATAATGTTTGATAAGGAAGCAGAATAGTTAGCAATTGTTAGTTTTAGCAAAGAACAAATATTTGAAATGATTTGTACAATTGATCAGTTTTGGTAGAAAGATGGAATCCTAGTGGATACCTGAAATACTTTACAACATATCGGACATATTTCTTTTTAAGCATCCTATGTGGCTCCCTATGAATAAGCAGGATACATTTAATTGTACAGTTTTTGACTAGTAAATGCTGCCTCATCAAAAATAATGTTTGATAAGGAAGCAGAATAGTTAGCTTTTTCTCTAACAACAAAATCCTAGTAATATGTATTCTTTCAAAATAAAAACATTAGAGTAATAGACACTTAACTTATTTCCTATGGCATTCAGAACTGCATACTATGAACATCACGAAGCGAAACAAAGTAATTATCCATATGGCTAACATCTTCATAGTATTCCTGATGCTGTATGTCAACTCTTGAACATATAGAACAGGAACAGTGCTGATTGGTCTTCAAAAGGTTGCCGGGACTTAATCAAAACAGTAGAAACTGAAGGTCTTAGATGGTTTGAAACACAGTTATGTTTGTAACATCCTCGTAAAACTTTTTGCACTATCCCTGTTTTCAAGGCAGAATGTCTATTGGATTTGTTCTTCAATTAGTATTATTCTTCAACCTGTTGGGGTCAAGTTTATCGCCACTACCACTTTCTTTGTTCTTTCTTCATCTTTTTTCTAAATAGTGAAGTAGTTTGTCTAGTTCCTTGTGGACAATGTAGCTTGATATATCATTGTTGGCCTAAGGCCCATCGCTATAGTTTTGATGATGATTAACTCATTTAGTTATAGTGCTAATGATTTTGTGTTCATTAAATTGCATATATTCAATCAAAATCTTAGTTGGTGTTTAGCTTCTTAACACGTGTCGATTCAAGAGCTCAAGTATAAATAATATATCAAGAACTAAAGAAGGAGTCTAGCTCAAAGAAATAGCATTTGAATCGAGTTAAGATGAAGAGAACAATCACATCAAGAAGAAGACTTGAGTTTAAAGTTTGTAAGAATGTTTAGATTTGTATAAAGTATAAATTAGTTTTGATTGCTCAACCTTATACACACGCACACACAAAAGTTAAGTTTTCGGTTTAACTAGTTTTTGCTTTCATGAATAGATTTTATCAAAAACAAGTTTACATTGGTTTATATGTGTATTGGATTTCATCAATACACATTGGACTTCAATTGAGTTTCAATAGCTTGTTTTTGTATTTATACAAGTTTTTGAAAAAAACAAGATTTCCATTTAGAAGTTTAGTTTTAAAAAAATACGGTTTTTATTTTTAACATTGAAATTCTTTATCTCAAAAAATAAGTTCACATGTTTGTAATATGTGTTGATTTTTTATCACACACATTTGTACTCTAATGTATTTACATGAACTTACTTTTACAGAATTTATTGAGATTTATTAGAATTTAAATTGGATTTAAAAATATTTAAAAATGTAAAATATACATTTTTGGGCTGAGCCCAGTCGACCGGATATGCACATGCCTAAGTGTTGTGCATGTCGGTCAACCGACCGGTCAACTGTTGTTGACTCAGTACTCTCTGTTTGTTTTCGGTCGATCAATCGATTGATCGCCAGAGAGCTTTGGAAGTTGGGTGCGGTCGACTGACAACCCAACGGCTAGAAATCTAGTCGTTGGGCGATCGATCGCCCAGTGGACCGCAAGGCCAATCTGGCCTGGGTTTAAGCCTAACGGCTATATTTTGTTTTGGCTTATAAATAGGAGTTTAAACTTTGGATTTTTACAAGATTTTTTAAAAGTTTTACAGTCAGATTTCTAGTGTCTTCTTGCCTACTTGCTACAGAGTTTTTAAAACAATTTTTTGAGCTTCAAATCAATGTCTTTAAGAGAAGTTTTCCAAAGTTTTGAAAAATCAAAGAAAACAAGTTTTTGGGAAATTCAAATTTTGTTCTTCAAGTTTCTATATCTTTATAGAAGTTTTCCTAATTGTTTTTAAAAGAGCTTCATTTTCAAAAAAAATTGTTTTCTTACAAGCTTAAGCTATCATTGTAAAATCTATCTTTTAGGATCTTGTATTGTGAGATTTTTTTGTTTGTGATCTTTATGGTCACCAAAAATTGTAACCTCCAATTTGCTTTATGCATTTTGCTTTGTGCCCTCCTCTTGTATAGAGGAGTATTGACTTTGTGTCCTCTCTCTTGTGTAGAGGTGAATTGCTTTGTGCATTAACTTTGTGCCTCTTCTTGTGTAGAGGATTGGAGTTTGTATCATTTATGGAGTTTCTTTGTGGAGAAAATAAAATCTTTCTAGGTGAAGGCGCGGACGTAAAGCAAGTGGCTCGAACTTTGAAACATATTCTTGTGTTTGTGTTTGCTATCTCTCAGCTCAGCTCTACTCGTTTATATCTTGATTTACTATTATTGTTTATTCATACATGCTTGATATTGTGTCTACACTTGTTTTGACTTAAGAGAGCTATTAAAGCACCTCAACTCTTATAAAAGAGAAATCTTGAGGAGAAATTCTAAAGACCTTTACCGGGAATTCAGTTTCACTCTTGGTTATCTATTTGTATGTTTAGTTTTTGTTACCATAAAGTTTTAAATTTCTCATTTGATTAGCAGTTCACCTATTCATCCCTCTCTAGGTAAACTTTTAGTTGGTATCAGAGCTAGTGTTCCTGATATTCGGTTTAACCACAGAGAAGTGATTCTTATTTGCTAATCACTATACTTGTTTACACACACTCATGGATTTTCTTACTCCATCTATGTTTTATATTAGTAATATTGATATATGAAAAATCAAAATGAGTTCATACTTTAAAGCCCTAGGATTACATGTCTATCTTGCCACAAAAAAAGATCTTATATTGATAATGACAAATATTTTAAGGCTAATGCACAAGCCATGATTGCACTTAAAAAATCACCTTAACAATGATATATCTCTAGGGTTGCTAAATATGATTCCGCTTTTACAGTGTGAAACACATTGATCTCTCTTGAAGAATAAGGTCCAAATGATATGGAGAGAGAATCAAGTGAAGTTAATTCCGACCAAGCATGCTTCATAGTCTAAGAAAATGACTCCCTTGAGGTAAACTCGGAATCTAATTTTAATGAGGATGCAAATATGTTGAATGATGAGCTTACCATGTTTTGTGAGAATTTATTGAAAAAATATAAATCATTAAAAAATAAAGTTTAAAATTGAAGAAAGAAATGAATTTTTATCTTCTAAACTTGATTATGTTTTAAATGAGAAAGAAGGAATTTCAAAGAAAAATAATTCTTTATCTTCAAAACTTGATCTTTTTTTAAAAGAGAAAGATTTGATTTCAAAAGAATAGGATTCTTTGAAAATCCAACTTGATTTTTTTCAAATGAAAATGAGTCTTTTGAAAAGAAATTTGTTTTAATTTCAAAAGAAAATATTTCTCTTTTCAAATAAAAAGATTTTGTTTCTCATGCTCATGTTGTTTGTTCTTCGATTGCTGAAAATGAGATTTGTGTTTTGAAGAAAAATATTGATTATTTAGGTTCAACTTTGAGCCAATGTGCTTTTAACCAAAAAAGATTGGAATTCTTATTTCAAAAGAAACAAGCTCCACATGTTCATGTATATACTTTACGGCATACACATGCACATCATATTTACAAACATGCCACCATGTATGCGAGAGTGTACACTTGTACACATTGTGACCTCAAAGGCCATCTTGTAAATTGTATTTTGATAAATTAAATATTTTAAATTTTACAAGTAGGAATATTTGGGTTCATAGCAATACTAACCACCCCCTATGACCCAAAAAATTTTGGGTACCAAAGACCACACTATTTATGTTTAATGTAGGTATGGGCTCTCACAAGACGTGAGAGGTTTAGTGGCTTGGTCGTTGATGCAATTGAAACTTAATGGACATATCAATGGATGCATCACTATCATGGAGTTTGATTTGAGGACCACCTTACTTTTGAAGAGATGGAGAATAGTTTCATCCGTGTTGGTAACTATTTTTATCCTCCACATTATGTTTAAATATGCTTTTAATTGATGATTTTTAAGATATCTCGATTTACATATTTGGATTATAAGTTTAAATGTGAATTTTATTAGAACTTGTGATATACTTATATAGCTTTTGAGATACAAAAATTCATACATATCTTTTGTGTACTTAGCTATTATTTAGTTATATGTGTATATTCTAATTTTGATGACTCTTACATTTATACTTATAATTAGATTTGTTTCTCAAGCATGTTTTGATATTTATATGCAAATCTTATTTTGATTATTGTACATGCTAATTTTGTGAAAACTATGTGATATACATATATAATTCATGAGGTACACTTGATCTGCATACTATACATGTTCTATTTCATTTGTGTACTCAATTCATTTTTTATTATACTTGTATGTCTTAGTTTTAATGATTCTTGCATTAATACATATTTTTTAATGCATTTGTTTTAATATAATTTTTGGAAGATTCATGCTTAATCTTTTATGAGATTATTTTTAATTGATTTTTGCTTCATATTTGTAAATCTTGTTAAAACTATATGATATACATGTTGTATCCTTGAGACACTCGATTTTTATGTCATATACTCTATTGTGTACTTAATTTATGTTTGAATATATATATATATATATATATATATATATATATATATATATATATATATATATATATATATATGCTTTACTTTTGATAAAATTTACATATATATTGAAGCTTATCTTATATCTTCATATGCTTATTGAATTTCTTGTTGGTGGATATGTTTTAATAATTTGAGTTTATTATCTCCACTAATCTTGATATCTTTTGGTAAAAAGGAATTTCCTTGATTTGTTATTTCATGTTTTTACAAATCAAATTTTCTTTGTGTCAAAGTTAAAAAATTTCAATGAGTTTTAATTTCGTACAAAATTATTTTACTTTCATGAAAATGCTATTTACATGAATTTTGTGCACTCACCTTATGTTTATTCAGGTAATTATTAATGGATTTTGTTCCTTACATTTTTTTCATGAGCATGTTTATGCTATATAAATTTTTAGTGACAATTCTTATGTAATTATCATGTTTCATGAGTTGTATATGATTTTGTTTATTTTTGAAGAATTTTGAACTAGTTTTCAAATTATTTATTTTAATTCTTCACATGGTAGTATTTTTAATATATACTCAACTATTTTCATACAGTATTTTTGAAATATCTACCCTTAGGGGGAGGTTGGTTAGGTAATCATGTCTTGTATATGCTTAAATGACTATTCTTTTGACATGTGCATGTAGGTTGGTGAATTTAACGAGTTATACACATGATTTATATGATATTTAATTTTTTTATACTCATTCTTGTTTATTTATATATGTATGCTCTAAATTATAAATGATATTTCAATTGATATACATACATATATATGATTGATTGTGCATATTTAACAATGTGCATACATGTTTTTTTAGCACAATTGGTTTAATACTAAGCTTGTGCTCATTTCAAATTGGTATCATTTTTTAAGACTTATGTATTGGTTTTGTAACTGTTTCTAAAGGGGGAGAAATTCGTTGATTTAAATATAAATTGGTATCTTATTTCCATCCTTTTGAGAAAAATATTTTCTTTTAGCAAATGTTCATATTTTCAATTGTTATTAATTATTACAATTGGTATCTATATTTCAAGTTGCGTTGCTAATTGGTATCCATGTTTATCTATTTGATATCAAATTGATTTTTTTTTGTATCATTCTACATTTTCAATTAACATCATTTGCATTTATTTTAATTGATTCTCATTGGTATATGATTTATCCAAAATTTACAATTGATATTTATTTACAATTGGTATTAGTGTTTGTTTACAATTGATTTCAAAATTCTAGTATTTACAATTGGTATTGTTTTAGAAAATTAAATTTTAATTGCTCAAAATTTATTTTTGATATATATTACGTATATGAAAGGAGAGTTAACTTAACGTCTCCTTTATATGTAAATTTATGATGAGTTTATTGTATAAAAAAAGAGCTTGATCTCTTTTCTCTATATTGTGTATATGTATAGGGGAGCTTAACATCTCTGCCTATATATTATATATTTTGTTTATGTGAGATAGAATTTAGTCATTCTTTTTTCATGTAATGCATGTATAGAGGAGGAGTTAACTTAACGTCTCTTCTCTTCATATATTTATATCGCATGTACATTTACCTTATTTTTTTATACATTTGTTGATGAATTGACAAAAAGGGAGAGTGAAATTTAGAGTTTATATATGCATGTTATGTTTATGTTTATGTTTATGCAACATACACACACACATATATATAGTGAGTTGATCCCCTAAGAACAGTTCTCACGGATTTCTGTGAGAGCTTTCATGTGGATTGTCAGATTGATAGAGATCTGGTTTTATTTGATTTGATCTATCAGATCCAACAGCTCACATGAAAGTTCTCACAGAAATTTGTGAGAACCATTCTTAGAGGAGCAAGTCCATGTGTGTGTATATATATATATATAAAGTTTATTTATGTGCTTACATTGAATATCTATTTTTTTATTTGTTATGAATGAGCTAAAGGGGAGTTTCTACAAAGCTTATCTTTAATCCATGCATATATAACTTCATGAGTTTTGTCATCATTAAAAAGGGGGAGATTCTGGGGCCCAAAGGCTCATTACTCTAGTTTTGATTATGATTAACTCATATAGTTATAGTACTAATGGTCTTGTATTTATTAAGTTTCAAATATTCAATCAAGATCTTAGTTGGTGTTTATCTTCTTCAAGCTAACATGTGTCAATTCAAGAGCTCAAGAATAAAGAACACATCAAGAACTCAAGAAGGAGTCTAGCTCAAAGAAATCGCGTTTGTATCGAGTCAAGATGAAGAGAACGATCACATGAAGAAGACTTGAGTGGAGTTTGTAAGAATGTCTAGATTTGTGTAAAATATAGATTAGCTTTGATTGCTCAATCTTGTATACACATACACAAGTTTAGTTTTCGGTTTAACCAGTTTTTGGCTTCATGAATAGATTTCATCAAAAACAATTTTATATTGGTTTATATATGTATTGGATTCATCTATACACATTTGACTTCAATTGAGTTTCAATATCTTATTTTTGTATTTATACAAGTTTTTAAAAAAACAAGATTTTCATTTAGAAGTTTAGTTTTTAAAAAATACGGTTTTTGTTTTTATGATTGAAATTCTTTATCTCAAAAACAAGTTTACATGTTTGTAATATATGTTGATTTTTTATCACACATATTTGTACTCTAATGTATTTATATGAACTTATTTCTACAGAATTTATTAAGATTTATTGGAATTTAAATTGGATGTAAAAAAAATATTTTAAAATACAAAATATATGTTTTTTGGTTGAGCTCGATCGACCGGATATGCACATGCCTAAGTGTTGTGCATGTCAGACTGACCGGTCAATCGTTGTAGACTCAATACTCTTTGTTTATTTTCGATCGACCGTCGGTCGTCCGGCAACCCCAACTGGTAGAAATCTACTCGTTGGGTGGTCGACCGCCCGATCGACGCAAGGCCAATCTTGCCTGGGTTTAAGCCTTACAGTTATATTTTGTTTTGGCTTATAAATAGGGATTTAAACTTGAGATTTTTATAAGATTTTTTAAGAGTTTTAAAACCAGTTTTCTAGTGCCTTATTGCCTACTTTCTACAGAGTTTTTAAAGCAAATTTTGAGTTTCAAATTCATGTCTTTAAGAGAAGATTTTCAAGTGTTTCAAAGGTTTGAAAAAATCAAAGAAAACAAGTTTTTGGGAAATTTAACTTTCTTTATCTTCATAAAAGTTTTCTCAAATTTTTCGAAAGAGCTTCTTTTTTAAATCTTTGTTTTCTCAAAATTTTGAGTTATCATTGCAAAATTTATCCTTTAGGATCTTGTATAGTGAGATTCTTTATTTGTGATTTTGTTATTACCAAGGATTATAACCTCCAATTTACTTTGTGCATTTAGTTTTGTGCCCTCTTGTATAGAGGAGTATTGACTTTGTGCACTCCCTCTTGTGCAGAGGGGATTTGCTTTGTGCATTCTCTTGTGTAGATGATTGGAGTTTGTATCTTTTGTGGAGTTTCTTTATGGAGATAGTGAAAATTCTTCTAGGTGAAGGTGAGGACGAAGAGCAAGTGACTCGAACCTCGAAACATATCCTTGTGTTTGCGTTTGCTCTCTCTCAATTTTAATCTACTTGTTTATATCTTGCATTACTATTATTGTTTATTCATACATATTTGATATTGTGCCCACCCTCAAGAGAGCTATTAGCATATCAATCCTTATAAAAGAGGAATATTGAGGAGAACTTCTAGAGCCATTCACAGGGAATTCGGCTTAACTCTTGATTATTTATTTGTGTGTTTAGTTTTCGTCTTTATAAAGTTTTAAATTTCGCATTTGATTAGCACATCACTTCAATCATAGGTGAATGTAACGCTGTGCATCTAGATTTTTCAGATCGATAAAAGAACATGGATCTGGGGCAGTTTTTGAAATCAAGAATGTATGCTAGCTAAAGACATGACTCACACAACCTTACACTGTCATATGGACATTTTGTGTTTTTTTTGTCCCCGTCTTTGTAGACCAAGGTAAGTTGTAATTCTATGACTATTGGGTGTAATGTTTCATTGCTTGTCCAAAGCTAGGATAAAGGAGGGTGGGTTTAGGCGCTGGACGGTTTGATCAAAGTGAATCCTAGAGAGGATTCATTGGTGCCGTGATGGCTCTCAAGCAAAGCTGAATGGAGAATAAGGATGTATGTGGCTGATCCAATTGCAAACGGCATATTTGTTGTAGACATACATAGAACCTATGTAATGCTGAAGGCGATACGCATAAAGCATGTCGTTATCATCTCAGTAAGTGGAAGATCATTAAGGCCATTAGGATATATGTGGATGATTTACTTTCTGATTGCAACAAATAAAGATAAGAAATGGGATATTTGTATTATGCTAGAGATAAACAAAGTCAGTAAGATGACTCATGGATGATTAGCATTGTTGATAGCGACAATTTCTGGTGAAGGTCTTTGTCAGTCCACAGTGTAGAAATTAGAACATAGAAGAAGGGAGAAATTGGCATTCAAGTTAGAGGATCTATTTGATGAGATTCTCTTTGGAGTTGTGTTTCTCAAGATGGCTCTTTTCGTCAATGACATATCAAGGTGATAATGATGTGATGTTGCCAGCCTGCTACTAATATATGTTGATAAACATGTGATTCGGATTATTCTAATTTTCATGGACCTAATTCGGATAAGACTTATAATTCATAGTTTTGGACATGTGCAGAGCGAGAAGATGACAGAGTTGATGGGGGCGCGGCAAGGACTATGGGTAGACCTAACAAAGCTGAATTGAGAAAAAGGATTCATGTAGCTGAACCCAAATGTTTACGGTAAATGACCTTTTTTCCTTATTATTCTTTTCAGGAAAGATTAAAGGCTTTTGTGGTTTCATTTTGGTCTTAATCTCGAATAATTATCGTCCTTCTGTACACGTACAGCCCCTGCCCCTGCTCTTACAGCTTATAGTGGGTAAAGAAACAGCTTTATCTCTCGTTTATTGATTGAGTTATTTCTACTGTAAGTAGTCCCTGAATATGGGATGTATTTCTTGTTTGTTGTAGCTAGGCTTTAAAAGACTGGCGACGCGGTGCTGTGCAGGGCAAGGGAATTGTGTGTATTTGTGATTTGTGGGTCTCTTTCTAATTGGATGAATGCTTAGCTTCTTAGATCAATTACAGGTTGTGTGTTGTCAAAAGCAATTCAAAATAATATGTTTCTTTCTTTTTCAATATGCGGTCACTAATTACATATATATGTTGTCCAATACAATCAAGAGAAGATGATGTTATAGTTAATCTAAACAATTAGCTGCTTTGTGATTTTTAATCGAAACGATGCAACGCGAGCTTGATATGATGAGAACTTTGTTACAGTTGTTGATTTCTGAGCAAGATGAAGCTACTGTTTATGATTAAGTTTATGTTTATGGTACCTTTCTTGTCCAGCAGTGTCCCAAATCTGAGCTTTGATGCGCTTGCGGTTGATGGTGATGGTTCTTGTCTGGAACTCGACTCCGATGGTGGACTTGGAGTCGAAGCAGAAATCGTCCCGGGTGAACCTCCCCAGCACCTGCGTCTTCCCCACCGCCGAGTCCCCCACCACCACTATCTTGAACACGTAGTCGATGTCCGGCACCATCTCCATCTCCTCCTCCTCGGTCGTCGTCGTCATCGTCGCCGTTGCTGTTGCCGTCCCCGCCTTCAGGAGCAACAAGAGAAGGGAGAAACAAGAGAGAGAGGTATGTAGCTGTACTGAACAGCTCTTACAAGATATTTAAAGCAAGTGACAGCAAAATCCCATTACATATGTGAAGTGGTGCTCCCTTTTGTTGAAAGGAGTGTTTTATATGTGAAGCCTGCCCTCACTTTGCAACTGTTTAAACAGTTGCATGGTAACTACCGAGATATGTGCAGGGCCCTTAAGTTGTTCTGCTAATTTCAAGCGCCAGCTCGACTTCGATCCAGGAACTAAGGTGAAGCCCGCGTGTTGGTGGGACCCTCCTGCATGCCACCCGTTTTGATTTGGACAAGACCGATGGATCACTTTCAGAACAGAGAACAGGATTGAGAAAGTGAAACTTTTGAGATTGAAGGAAGAGTGAAATCTTGCAAGAGTTCTCAAAACGCAAAGGAAATGCGCTTCCTCTGCTTTCTTAATTACTTCATCGCTTAGATCGGTACAGAAAGCAAGTTGAGATTTCTGCTATGCTGACCATTGAAGAAGAAGAAGAAGAAGAGCTGGTTTCTGGGCACCGACAAGTATGTAAACACGAAGAAACATGGGGGTGGTTGAAAGAAATGGCTGCAATAACTTAAACCCTGGTTCTGGGCCACAATCTATAATGACTCCCATAAATGGCCGCTTCCATCTCCTGCTGGTTGCTGGTCTTAAATATTTCTGCAAGCTTCAAAGGATGTCTAAGAGAGGGTGTCCAAGATACAATCTTTTATGCTGGGGGAGCACGTAACTGTGGCTTTGAGCAAGTGAGTTAACTTGCTCAGTTTTTCAACTGGTGTTCTAATTACACGGGTTAAACAAACATACTTGGTTCTTATTCGCGCGAAAGGCTCGAAAAATTAGAATTTTGCTTGAACATCGACAGTATTTTTTTGTTATCTTCCATATCGTTCAATTCTACTGAATATACTCGAGATACGGGAAAAGTTGGCTAGTATACATGTATTTGGTGCTTCCTTAAGGACTGGTGTCCTTGGGGTTATCCATCATTGAAACCCTAACTAGTTTTGTCAAATTACACTTTGGTGTTTAGTCTGGTAGGGCCAGGATTCTGCATAACTCATGCCCTAAATTTGAAGCTGTTTTTCTCAATCTTGAACCTACCATTGACCCTGACTCTGACTAATTTACACACCTACTGTGGTTTCATTTCTATGCTAGAATCTAGATTTTGCTAGCTTCATGTAGACCCACATACACATGAGAATGATTATATGCATTGCAAGCAAGCACAAAGAACTTAAATTACAATAGAAACATGAACATAAATTAGAGGTTGCTTAAATGTACCAAAAGGAGAATAAATGGTGTTTGAAGATGTCATCATGATGATGATGATGCTTCTTGTCCAAGCTACTTCTTCATCACAGATAGTTATATGTACAGCGGGAACGATGATGATGTTTTGTGAATTGTGACTATTACAAATAGTGGTGTGTGACTGATGTTTGTAAGTTTTTTTTTTAAATTATTATTAGGCTAATTTTCTTAATACTCCTTAAACTTTATGATTTTCTCAAAAGAAAAACTAATCGATTTTGAAAATCTCAAATAATTATCTTGAACTATCCTTAAAATTCTCAGTAAACTCCTCCTATTAAATAACTGTAAGAACTCCCAAATTAATATTCCTCCTTTCATGTGCAACCCATATGACTATACCCATATGGTTGTTTAGAGGAAGGGGCTTATTGAGAATTTTAAAGATAGTTTAAGGTAATTATTTGGGATTTTCAGAGTTGAGGTTTTTTTTTTGAAAAATCATAAAATTTTAAGGGGTATAAAAAAGGGGCATTTCTCTGCACACCCCTATGTCAAATCGTAAGTAGGAAAAAACTTAGTTCATAATTTTGTTCGCTTCAGCCACCTTTTTTTTAAAATAAAGATGTGCACTCAAACACTGAAGCGCTCATCAGCGGTGAAAAGATGAAAATGTCCTTAAGTAATCACTTCAAGAAAAAAAGGGAATGCTTCGAAAATGCTCTATTTCTGATGACTCGATTATGATCGCAGTCCTCACAAAATGATCACAATATAGCAGACTGTGACTATGATCACAATTCCCACAAAATGTCTAATCTCTGAGAACTGCGATCATGATTTGAGGCAATTTTTGCAAACTTTAGAGACTGATTAGAGGTAATTTTTGCCTTCCATTTTCTTCGTACTTTGTATTAAAGACATGGGGCTGTTTGGTTTGGCTTGCAAAATTGTAAGTTGCTATTCTTGATATTTAATTAATATTTTATACCAAATTAACCAATATTCTATATATTTTATTAATTTACTAATATTTTTAATATTTAATTAGTATTCTTGATATTTTATTAATAATTTATTTTATTAAATCTATTACTATTATATTATTTCATAAAACTTTGATTAGTATTCAAATATTAATATTTTATTAATATTTTATTATATTATTATTATACATATTTTATTATTAATAATAATATTTTATACAAAATTTATACTATAAAAAATATAATATTGTAGTATTCTTTAAAATTTTTAATATATTATATTTAATATTTTATTGTGCTTTAGTTTTTAGTTTTTAATTAATATTTGTTATATTTAATATTTAATGTTGTACATATTTAATATATTTAATATTTATTTTTTAATAATTTTTAATAATTTATATATGAATAACATATATATTATACATTTTAATTTCTAATAGTATATTTAATTTAATAAAAAATAATTTTTGAATCACTGTTACAGTAAATTTTGTGGTCAACTTTCTCACTTACGCTTTTACATTTCTAGTCATATACCGTAAAACACAATAACTTTTCTCACTTACACTTTCACATTACCAATCAAATACCGTAAAATACAATATATTTTTTCACTACTATAGTTACTTTTTTCATTTCTATTTTATCACTTATGACTTGCGGCCACTCGTCGCCAGCCAAACAGGTTTAAGTTACAACACATTATGCTTTTTTTCTCATTTGCAGAGCTATTGAATATGCTTGCGCAGGGGGAAACCACGTCAAAATGCTAAACTTTTTTTATCACAGTCCTCTAAAACTAAAAGTAGATGATTTTTTGCCAGTCTGTAAAATTCCAAAAAAGAAGGTTATTTAACAACCTCCTTTCTGTTTTTAGTACTGGGGTTTCAATTCTATTTTATTACAAAACAAAAGGTGTCTGCTTACATTACATGACAGGGTGCAAAACTTTGGGGATTTAACTGGAGTTATTGTCCAGTTGGTTCCTATAATTGAAAGAGTGATGTTGCCTTGAGGCAAACCTTTAGTAGTTCACACTAAAAGTTTCTTCTTTTAGTTTTTTACATGTTATCAAAACCGACCGAAAGGAGGGTTTCTCTCGTGACTCATATAGAAACTTTGTCCGTCCACCAGTCTGTTTGTCTTCTCCTTCTTCTTCCTCTCTCAACTCTTCCTATTTTTTTCTCCACCTTCTTCGTCTTCCCCTCTTCCTCTTGACCGATCGGTCGATTTCCCACAAACATGAGCACTATGCTAGTATTATACATATTTTTAACATTTTTGGTAATCTAAGTGCCACATTATGCCATTTCATTCGTGAAAGGGAAATCTTTGAAGTAAGTTCATATCTTCTTTACATTAACACTAGGGTCATGCCTCTTAAGAGTCAAGACTGATGCCATTATTGTGCTTGTTTTTGTAGGCTTTTCGGACGGTTATGGTGGACGAGACAGTTGCAACCGCTGTGACAAGGGCAGAGCCTCACAACCAGGCTGTTTACCTGATAAATTTTTGTTTTCTTGCTTGTTCTTGCATGCTGGAATGTACTTTATTATGTGAATAATTGAAAATGCAGTTTGATAGTAATTTGTTTCAATGTCAGGCTTTGTTGCATCCTGAGCAAGATAGAACACTAACAGTTCGAGAGAATGCAAAGCTTCAGGGTTTTCCAGATTATTACAAGCTTCGTGGCCCTGTCAAAGAACGGTAAGCTCTTCAGTTGCATGAGACTGCTGTGTGTTTCTTTTAAATCATACAAGCATCTAGCGTAGTATTTAGATGTTTCAGTTTTTGCCAATGTTATTTTGTAAGTTATGTTAACTTTAAATTACAAAGGCATCAGGTTGCAACTGTGACAGGTTGAAGCCTAATCCAGCTTTGGACTATGACCAACACAAGCTCACAACTAAAGCGAATCTGACCTTCATATACGTGCTCTGTTTGAGATCAGATGGGCCAAATTCAGTTAACCAGATCGATCAATCACACCTGACAATCAAGCACAACCAGTCATATATAGCTGATCAAGCTAAACATAAGTCACTGAAGTTGTTCTGTTGAAGAACTATATACAAACTTCATCAAAACATACCATGGTTCTTTTGAAGAACTATATACAACTTTAGAGACATGACTCATTCACTTATCAATTCTCGAAAGTTGCTAGCAAACTAGTATTGTACCTAGTGTTATATGCTAGTTTGGTATTGTCATTATACATAGCTTAACTCGAGCCAATTAGTTGCATTGGGATATAAAAGGAAACGCTGTGATGAAGAGAGATCATATTGTTGGGCTCAGATATGCTTTGTTGCGAGGACACGCTGGCTGCATATCACCAATGCTAAAAAAATACGAAGTATTGTGCCACACATACATTGTTAGATATTAGTCGCTCACTATCTTAATAATCATGTAGGTTGTTGTTCTGCATCTTTATTCGTCTCCATTTTCTTGTAGTCATTCTTCTCATCATGCTAAGTTCAATTCCTATATAACATTCATCCTTTCTTCAGCTACATGCAAGTTGGAAATGCAGTGTCAGTACCCGTTGCTCGAGCATTGGGATATGCGCGCTGGGTTTGGCTTACCAAGAGAAGTGCAGTGAACAACCTACTTCCAGACTTTCGCGATGGAGGCATCATAGAAGAGGTTGAAGATAGACGCTGAAACTTCATCCAGAATTCTCTCCTTTCCACGAACAATCATACATACTAACATCTTTCTGATTCTTCCATTGTGCGACCTATCTCATGCTGCTGCTATTTGATTCACTTTGGTGAAATTCTCTTCCTCAGTTGTTGAGTTTCTCATTCTTCTGTTTTCCTATTGTATCACAAAAAACTTGAAATTTGAATCTTAATTGTATTGAGACGAGCACTGGAACTAAACCCCCAAAGTCTCCAAATGGTGATAGAGTGGGGATCCGCGGAGCATGTGGGGCCCAGAGTGAGGAAATCTGCCGGCCACCGACACCAAAAAAACAAATTTAAAAGGGAATAAGATGTTGACAGTCAATTCTTTGATTTTATTTTATTGTTTTTATTTTCATTTTTTGCTTCTTTGAATTATTAGTGAAGCAATCAGCATGAATTGTTGCAAAGACTCAGGTAATAACAGCTGGCTTAATTAGTGGTGGCAGTTGGGTTGTACTGTGACCTTCTGTCATGAACCTGTGCACTGCTAGACTTAGGGCCTGTTTATTTTTCCAGCTGGAAGAGAAGATGAGAGAAGAAGCGAGGGTGAAGAGAGAAAGAATTGGAGTTGTGAAGAGAAGAGGAGAGAGAAAAAGAGAAGAAACTAACAATTTTTTCGCTTTCTTGATCGGCGAGCTCCGAGCGCTCCTCGTCCTGAAATTGAGCGGAAGAAAAATTGGAGCTCAGCTGGCCAGGTCGTAGCCAGCTCATATCTCTTCTGACCTCCTTGTCTCCTCTTTCAAGCAAAACAAACGTCACAATTCCTCTCTTCTTCCCCTCTTCCTCTCTCTTCAGCGAAAACAAATAGACTCATCTCTGAATTAATATCTTCTCAAATTTAGGTTATCTTTCTTTGTGAGAAGCAATGGATTATTTCCGGGCATAGCTTAGTGCTAAAGAAGTGAGATAATGTCATAAGAGATCAAATGTGTCATCAACCCTTTAAAAAAAAAAAAATCGAACATAATTTACCATTATACTATAATACTGCCTTTGAGAGATCTAGTGGTAAATCCTGAGTAGTCTAAAGTCTACAAACATATTGTTAGCATTCAGTTTGCCTTGTGATACTAGTATCGAATACACTACTACGACTACGGAGTACACTTCCTGTTTGGTTGTCTTAACTGGCCGTAATTCGTAGTTGTAATTGGTAAAGTCTTTTACAATTGTAAATGAGTTACATGTATGTAAATTTTACGGTGTTTGGTTGGTAATATAAATTGTAAAGTGGGAAAGTGTATTGTACTTTACGGTGTTTGGTTGTTGTAAGTGAAAAAGTTGACCACAAAATTAGCTATTTGGTGATTTTAAAAGTTTTAATACTGCAAATAAATATTAAAAAAAAGTTAAATATTAAAAAATTTTAATATTAATATAAAAAATAATACAAATTTGTATGACCACAAAATTAACTATAACTGAGTTGTAAGTGAGTGGTAACTGGGTTGCAAGTGAGTGTTAGTTGAGTTACGTAAGTCTTTTACGAATTACGGTCCGACCAAACGCCGTAGTTGTAACTGGGTAGTAAGTCATTTACGAATTACGGAGTTTTACGCGAAACAAACGGCCCCAAGAGAGAGAGACTCCCTCCCATTCGCAGTAACAAAGACCTGATCTCAGATCTGACTCTCTCTCTCTCTCTCTCTCCTGTCTGAAGAAGAAGAAGAAGAGGAAGCAATGGAGGCGTTCTACTACTTGTTCTTTGGCGCGCTGTCGGTGGTGGTGGCGGTGCTGGAGCTGAGCAAGACCAGCAAGGACCGCATCTCGACCTCCTCCGCCTTCACCTCCTTCAAGAACAACTACCTCGTCGTCTACTCTCTCATGATGGGTGCGTGATTTCCTCTCTCTGAAATCATCTATCTCGCAAACTTTTGCTGCTTTCTGCTGTTTCCTGGTCTGGGTCTGATCTAGTGTCGACGTTTAGCCTCGGATCTGAACCTTGGTTTTGCTCTGATGATGGCTTTCTAGTGGTTTTAGTGTGAAAGTAGGGATTTTGGCGCATCTGGAGTGATTTTTTTACTGTGTTCGATTTTCTCTCGAATGGAAGAATGCCGACGAAATTTGGCTTTTCTGGGTTGTGAGTTTCTGGGTTTTCTTCGATTTTGGTGTCACTGATCTGATGATTCTGGTGTCGGTGGATCTGATGATATCAGCATTATTAGATCTCCTCCTCTAATTCTACAAAAAACCAAGAAATTTGGATATCTTTTTCTCCCCCTCAAAACTCTTATGAACTCATGACATCCATCCATTGAAGTACTGCGACAAAATTAAGACCTTTTTTTGGAGTGATTTGTAGGCTAATTGGATTGTAGGATTTCTGGGTTCTGTTCAATTTGTGTACACTGGTATAATGATTCTGGTGGCAGTGGATCTGATGATATCACTATATGATGGCTAGATCTCTCCTTCTCTGGCTTCCTGATGGCTATCATTTTCTATACGACAAAGTTGAAACAGCTTGACGAGTAGAGAACTCATGAGATTGTTTGTCGGAAATTAATTTTGTTGTTTGTTACTTTTCTTCTAATTATGGTTCTTTCTCTTGGGTCAGCTGGAGATTGGTTACAGGGTCCTTATGTCTACTACCTCTATAGTCAGTATGGCTTTGATAAGGGTGACATTGGTAGGCTCTTCATTGCCGGATTTGGATCCTCCATGCTGTTTGGAACTATTGTGGGATCCCTTGCCGACAAACAGTAAGGATATCCTTGTCATTTGATGTATATTCAGCAGTTGAATCTAGCAAACTTTTGAATTTTGTTCATTCCGAGTGTTCTCTTTTTTATCTGAATGTAGGGGTCGTAAGAGGGCATGTGTTACCTACTGCATAACTTACATCTTGAGCTGCATTACCAAACATTCTTCACAGTACAAGGTGTTGATGTTGGGCCGTATATTGGGAGGGATTGCCACATCTCTATTGTTTTCGGCTTTTGAGTCGTGGCTTGTTGCGGAGCACAATAAGGTGATAATAATCTACCTTTTCTTTTCTTTTGGTTGCAGTTTTCTTGAGAAATACTGATACTTGGTTTGGTAGTTCTCTATTGGGTAGGAAATAATTAGAATTGCTAGATTATGATGCTGCTACTTGCTATTACCAAATGATGATCCTATTTGCAAGCACCTATATGTTATCAATTCTTGCAGTTGCTTACGAATTGTCCTCATGGAACAAACTAATTTATATGGCAAGTAAATCTCACAAACATATCTCTGAATCTAGGATATGTATACCTTCTTACCTTTCCTTCCCTAGGATCCTATCCTAACATGAACAAATCTGAACATCCAGACAAATTTTAGAATCTTCCAAGGAATCTAGAATGACTATATGATACTTATGCAAATTAAATATTCATGCCATATGGTTTGTAAGGATATATCTTAAAGGATCAAGTGTGCCGATAAGACATGCTTCATTTATCATTAAATTCTATATTGCCAGGTGATTCTAAGCATTTTATCTTTTTTTCCCTCCCTTCCTGAAAGTGCTGCTAAGCTATTGACTCTTTCCCTTGGTGGATATGTCACTCATATCTTGTGAGAAAATGAGACAAGGGCCCATTTTTATAGCTAATACAGCTACAACTTGATCTTGGTGTGAAAGAAAAATCATTCCACTTGAAGATTCTTTGCTTTTAGCTTCTTTAATTTATCATTAATTTATTTTATGTCTGAGAACATAGTATCGAGTCTCCTTAAACGTATCAGTTTGGCTGAAACCTTAAATCATGGTATGGACTATGGAGGCTCCAGTCATAACTATATTTATTAACTAGTAATATTAAGAGATCTTACAACATTACCGCACAAACTAAACTAGGTTGTCTAAAGGAAATAAGGAAAAAATCACCCATACAAGCAACATCAAAACTGATTACAAAGAGACCTGACAACTTGTAGCAGGAACTAAGATGAAATCACCAGTAAGTTCTCCAGCAAAAGCAACGTGTACTTGAAAATTAATCCGCTGTGGTTGTCCTACAACTTATAGAAAATATATATCTCCTTCATATTTCTGTCATTTGTTTTCATATTCTTTATTCTAATAGTTGCATGTATTAATCTTTTTGCAGAGGGGTTTTGAACCACAATGGCTGTCTTTAACTTTCTCGAAGGCTATATTTCTTGGCAATGGTCTCATTGCCATTATTGCTGGTTTGTTTGCAAACTTGTTGGCTGATAACTTGGGTTTTGGCCCTGTGTCCCCTTTTGATGCTGCTGCGTGCTTCCTTGCAATTGGCATGGCAATAATCTTATCAACATGGACTGAAAACTATGGAGATTCTTCTGACAGCAAGGACTTGATTACTCAGTTTAAGGTTGCTGCTTTAGCCATTGCTTCTGGTTAGTATGTGTTTTTCTTGTTGAACTTGTAGACTGTGATTCTTAGTTTATTATCATCTTCTCCATTAACATTATGTGATCATTTTGGGTTATTTCAGATGAGAAAATTGCTTTGCTGGGTGCAATACAATCACTTTTTGAAGGCTCCATGTACACCTTTGTATTCTTGTGGACTCCTGCATTAAGTCCAAATGACGAGGACATCCCTCATGGTTTTATTTTTGCAACCTTCATGTTATCTTCAATGTTGGGGAGTTCTATTGCATCTCGGCTGATGGCCCGTCCAACACTTAAAGTTGAAAGCTACATGCAAATTGTTTTTGTAATCTCTTCATTCACTCTCCTCCTTCCGATTCTTACAACGGTAAATCTCCTTTTTCTTTTTCAACCATCCATTACTTTTAATGTGTGATTAATCAGTAACTTAGCTAATAATGTGTTACAGTTCATAATGACACCTTCCTCGGTGAAAGGTGGGAGTATCTCTTTTGCGGGCTGTATCCAACTCTTCGGCTTCTGCACATTTGAGGCTTGTGTGGGAATATTTTGGCCATCTATTATGAAAATGAGATCGCAGTACATTCCTGAGGAGGCTAGGAGCACGATCATGAATTTCTTCCGCATTCCTCTAAACATTTTCGTGTGTGTTGTGCTCTACAATGTAAGCATTAAACTTTAACATCCTAGTCTCTTTCCCCAGCTGTTTGCTACAATTCATTATAGTATTACTTTAAGCATCCCTACAAAATGATCCGGACTGGTAATGAGGATTTTATCAAACAATAATTTGTATAACTCATGTGCATGCATCTGTATGAATATGCACATTCCTATAGAGATACATATGTCTGGATAATCCAATATACATACATATGAACATGCATTTAGATTTAGATTCTTGCTCCCATGTTTATGTTTCACACTAAAAGAATTTTTTCACATATACTAGTTGGAAATTTTTTTTCTATACATATTAAACAAGTTAGGAGATCGAAGCAAACATATTCTGTCTTTTCATCTAATTTAGTCAAAAGTCAGGATATGTCCGATATAATTGTTGCCTTATGCTGTTTGAATGCTATTTTACAGGTGAATGCATTCCCCATCACCATCATGTTTGGCATGTGCTCTATTTTCCTTTTCATGGCTTCAATTTTGCAAAGGCGGCTGATGGTTGTTGCTGAGATCCACAGATCAAGTAAGTTGAACAAACTTTTACTATATAGCAGAACCCACATGATTTCTTTCAATTCAATAGTTTAGGTCCTTTTATCTCACCATGATTGTTAAAGATGTTGGCTTGCATATTTCTTAAAGAAACTTGGATTTGAACTCTCTTTATAATCATACTCTGGTGGGAGGTTTTGTACATTACTCAGATTTCAGGTGCTACTTTATATTCACATTTATGCACTATTTGACCAACTTAATGTGTGCTTATAATTTGGGGCAAAAAAGAAAAAACATTGTCAAATTCTGGGAAAGGTGCTGTTCAATTACATGACCAATGTTTTAGGTCATTTTCTATAGTTGATGTGCTATCAATTATTAGAAGGATGCATCTAGCTCGCCAGTCCTTCATTGCGACAAGGATCCCAAGCCACTTTGTATTATTGGAATGAGGTCAAGCAAGTGTTGATGTCGATTGGTAAACGTGATTAGTAGTAGTAGATTATAAATTGATGGTTATGCTGGCATTTATGGTACTAAGTAAACTGGCTTTAATCAGTTTCATAGGCTGTAGAGCCTGGATAAATGATGAAGGTGGTTGTACAAAGCGACTGAAAACTTGACATTCTGATCTCTGGTTGTTTAATATCGTGCACCTGGTAGGAGAACCCATTTTTCTGAAATTTATGGTTGAGTATCTACACTGATATTTAACTTGCCTCTATGCTCCAATCTTTTGTGGATCCAGTCTTGCATCATTAATAGTAAAAATCTGATATTATCTCAGAAATATTTGTAATTATTCATTATCAGATGTTTCAATTTCCAATTCAGCATGTTAATGTATGTCTTCTGGCGCTATTCTCACATGCTCACATTATGATAATTTATTTCAGAGTCTCAAGATTGGACATCGATGAAGGAGAGGGATCCTGAGCAAGAACCACTCAGTATGTAATTGCAGCAGGAAGATGAGCTGATGGAGATCAGAATAGTGCATCCTTAGTTGCCCGCATTCCCATAAGATACTGCAACCACATTGGGGTTGTCAATAAGCTGTATTCTCTATGGACAATGAGGATGAATTCGAAGGTGCAATGAGCTTCAAGAACACCACTCAATTGAAAATCTGCCCTCTGCTCCACATGACTGGCTCTCTTAGTTTAATCAGTTGGTACTTAAAGTAAATTTGTCGAGAGTTAGCTTGTTTCAATGCATACAAGCATCTCGTGTTAGCCGTGGATGGTGGGTTGCCTATTGGATTGCTTGCTCCGTTATCTTATTGCTGCTCTTTTTCCTCCTTCACCTAATTACTTAATTAATTTAAGGCTCGCTATGTGCATTTTGGATTTATAATCTTCAGGTATACAGAACATTAGCTCCTAAGGTTTCAATATGTATTAGTTTCTGTTGTTCTTTTGGGATGAATATACCTTTTATTCCCAAATCTTTTTTATTTCAATATATCCTACTATAATAACAAGTACATTGTTGTCTCATGGATGAATTGGCTATCTGATGATTTTGTTGATTTTCTGTTTATCTTTGGGAAACATGTATGTGAGTGCTACTAGCATGCAGAGGTGTCTTGCAGGTGATATGGGTATCTGATGATTTTTTTAATTGCTCAGCATGCAGTGAAATCCAATGCTTTTATATGTAATCATTATAGCATTGACTCATTAAAGGAGTTTTCATTGTTTACCTATGGATTGTTCATTATTAGGTAACCCTAAACATATTGTTTAGTGATGGGAATGGTGTGCTTTTGAAATTGCAATGACTATTTCTTGCAATTAGAAATTGCACCATTTTTCTATATAAGTTAAAATACTTATATTGTTATTTGAGTGACTAATAATATTCCTTGATAAAGTTGGAGTCCCCTTATTCCTTTTTTTTAAAGTAATTTTTGTGGGAACTCAATTCCTCCTTTTTATTCCTCAAACATTTTCTAGACCAAGTCTAAGTTTGAGTGCTACATATGTCAACAATTTTCTACTTTGAGTAGTCTTTTATTATATCTTATGTGGATAAGAAATGAAGCTTGCCAAAGAATCACATCTTGAAAATTCAAAAAAATCTTCAAGCAATCATTGAGCAGAGAATGAAAAAGAATCCAAATCCCAAAATCCAACTCTCCCCAGTGACCAACAAATCTTCTCTCTAATCTCTCCATCCTCCTCCTCCTCTTCTTTAACTTCTCCCCATGGATGCCTTGTCAACAACAACTACTCACCCAGTCTCATCCTTCCTCCCAAAATCCTTCTCCTCCACCAACCTCACCTTCCTCCCATACCCCCGACTTGTCCACCACCCTCTCCAACAAAGCCAACCACCCCCTCAAACCCCTCTCCCCATCTTCTCCCCCATCTCTCCCCTCAAACTCACCGCCGGGCCACCACCGGCTACGCCGCGACCCTCCTTGGCGCCGCGTGCTTCAATGGAGCCCTCGGCGTGGTTGCCAAGGATGCTAGAAGGGTGAGGAGGGTTGTGCATGCGGCGTTGGGGGATGAGAGGGTGGAGGAAGGGAGGAAGGGGGAGGTGGTGGAGGCCGGGGTTTTTTTATGCGAAGTTGGTGGTGTCGGAGAATGCCGGTGAGAAAGGGGAAGGTTGGGGTGGTGGGGGAGGTGAGGGAGGAGCTTGGGAGGCAGTGGGAGGAGTTGTGTGGGATTAAGAGTGGGGTTGTTGTGTAAGGGAGTTAAAGAGTGTGTGAGAGTTAAGCCCAAGGTTTGCAATGTAAAAACAACATGTGTTACTTGCATTTGTAAGTTGGATTGGGTTCTGGCTCTGTAATTACTTGTTTACAGTAATCTAATCTATGTGTACAACCCTTTAATGAAGTTATTTTTTGGTTTAATCTTGACCTTCACCCTCGAATGTTTCTTTGAATGAATGAGGTGCATTACTCCCCTCCCTTCTTCCCTGTTTCAATCCCTGAATCATCCTCAAAACATGTGGGAGCATACATGATCCTACATTGAAGTGAAAATTATACAGGCGAATTCTAATCCGAGACTGCCAAAAATGATGGGTGTGATTGTCTTGAGGAGCTGCTAACTTGGTTGGTGATGGGACATTCAGAGCTTGTAAGCTGCTTGCTTCTTTCTCATCTTTCATCAGTGTTGGCCCTTCCCCTGTGCTATATCTTTTGGTTCTCATGAAAACCAAGAGGAAACATTAGCATCACATGCTACATTGATAATTAAACTCATAAATAATTACCTGTTACATACATATTTGATCAAACTAGGGGGGAGACTCCATTGGACTGAGAAACCCTAGTAATCTTTTGGTTGAAAAAGAGTAAGAATGAACAAATAAATTAGAACATGCATATATTAACGCATGGTTGTGCTGGGTTCGAACCTCTGGCATGCTTTTAAGTTTCTGCTTGAATGGGGATTACATTTTTTAAGGTTTCTCTTTACATGATTTTATGTTATGGGAGTTGAACATCCAATGTGACTCTTTAAGGTATCATGTATGGACTTAATAATGTGTAATATGTCTCTCATGTCATATTACATGAACATGTAAATTATCATATTTCCAACATTATCATACAAGCTTCTTGTGTACGTATGTTTAAAATAAAAATGTATAAAGTTTTTGTAATTTTTTATCAAAGGTGTGAACTGCAGTTAAAAGTCAACAATAAAATAATAATAATAACATGAAATGAGACGGCTAGCCGAACTCTGTTCGTCAGCGGTTAAGGGCTTGTTTGTTTGCATGATTTTGAGCTGAAAGTGAGTTTGATGTGGGCTCTATCGTCAGAAATCTAAAATATTGTTTGGTTGACAAAATCTCCCTTGAAAAAATTGATGCGGCCCCCTAGAATTTGAGGCGCCGGGCCCATGTTCTGCACACATGAATATTTTCACCCGTTGGAATCCTGAGGTGGCCCACCAGTTCAAATGCATGATTGTGATCCCTACCCGTGGTGGTGCCCCCGACATCGCAGGTTGACTTGGAGTGTTTTTCCCCTTCCACCGCACTTTGCGGGCCCGCACGCCCCGCGGCTAACTATAGTTCCATTTTGTTCACCGTATCACTCATTCACCACCGTCATCGTAGCCTGAGAGCCATTCATCCGAGTGGGGTCACGGGTTCCACCTGACAGCCCACTGGAATCAACGGCTCAGATGGATGCGGTGACGAACCAAAAAAACACGGTGAGAAAAAATATTCCGCTAACGTGCGCCGCCAGAAACGAATTATCCGCGTCCGCTATCGTCCCAAAAGGGCAAAAAAGGAAACCCCCAAACATTATAATTTACTACTGTATTAAAGAAAACGAACGATAATGATGGCGATGATGAGCAAAAAGGGCAGGAACTAGAGACGGAGAGAGCGAGCGAGAGAGAGGAGACGGTTCTCGTGTGAGATGAGAGATCAATATCAATGGATTATGTATGAAAAAGATCTCTCTTTTCTAGCGATTTTTTTTTTCTTGTTCTAGGGATTTTTTGATCGGAGATGGAAAACGGAGATGCGAGCGGCCGCCGGTTTCTCTTGGATCGAAGCAAGGTCAGGATTCTGCTCTGCGATAACGACGCCAAGAGCTCTCAGGAGATCGTTCAGCTCCTCTCCAACTGCTCCTATCAAGGTTGAATTCCGTCGGAACCCCTTTTTTGCTGACGATCTAATCGCTTTGGTCTATATTTGTAGTGATGAGGAAAAAAGGTGGAATTTTTGGACTAAACTCTGCGTCTTCTTCTTTTTTATTGCCCCTAATTTGCGGTTATTGTTCATGTAGATATTTTTGTTTTGGTTCTTTCCCAATTTGGATGCAACTCACAACTCCTAATCTTAGTAAACTATATGTTTATTTTAAGACGACTGTGTCTGCTATTCTAACTTTATATATTATTAGACTTTTGTAAATATCCTCTATAAAAAAGACTCATAATTTGGAGTGTGTCCCCATCCTCATGTGCCCACCACTTAGACCTAAAAAAGGAACAGATTATTAATAATAAGGGGAATCTTTAGTAGACTTCCTGATTACATAATTCATGAGTTTAGTGATTTTGGATTCATTTATAGCTATTTATTGAAAAATTATTTAAGGAAACTCTTTGCTAAGAGGGGAAGAAAAGTTGGGACCGAATTGGTAACTGTTCATGCTTTGATTTTTGCATATACTTGTTTGCCAAACTTGATTGTATTGTAACAAGCTTACGATAGACTGATCATGAATATTTGTTCTTCCAGTTACTTCTGTTAGGAACGCCAGGCAGGTGATCGATGTGCTCAGTGCTCATGGGCCTGATATCGATATCATCCTTGCTGAAGTTGACCTACCCATAGCCAAAGGCTTCAAGATGTTGAAGTACATAAATAGGGACAAGGAGTTGAGGCGCATTCCTATCATCAGTGAGCTTATTTTGTTCTTTTAACTTCTCATCTTGCATGTGCCGTACAATTTATGTTTGCTATCTTACGTGCTTTGTGTTTCGCAGTGATGTCTTCCCAAGGTGAGGTTTCGGTTGTTGTCAAGTGTTTGCGGCTCGGGGCAGCTGACTATCTTGTGAAGCCTTTGCGAACAAATGAGTTGTTGAACCTGTGGACTCACATGTGGAGAAGGCGGCGCATGGTTTTGTCCACTCTGCAATCCTTACATTTTATATGTTCTTTTGTGTGACTTGTAATACTTGAAAGTGTATATTAGGCAGGGAGGATAGATAGAATTAGCACTTTATATTTTCATCTTGGCAGCTTGGGCTGGCAGAGAAGGATGTGGTTATCCATGACTTTGAGTTGGCATTGTCAGATCCGAGTGATGCACGCACAAATAGCACGACTGCAATCTCTGATGATACAGATGCAAAGCCGAGTGAGGGAATTCATCAGGATTTGAATGTATCAGAGCATCATGAAAACGAGGTAGAGGACCATTAGGAAAATTATTTGGATTTCAATTTTGTAAAAACTGAGAGAGCTTTAAATATGATCCGTTTAGTTCTGTAATCAGTTTATTGCAATCAGAACTTTTTAGTATTGAATACTGCTTAAAAACCCATCTTGAAACCTTCCATGTATCTAGTTAGTCATAATTGTTGTTTCTAATTTGTGCTTGTTACGGCGTACCTCACTTTTAAAATTATCTTCAATATGTCATACAGTTAATTGTCCTTTCCTTTCTTCGGGGTTGTGTCATCTGAGACCTCATTATGCTTTGTTTTTCCAGTCTAATCATTTGGAGCTTCCACAAAACACTTCATTGGAGAAGATTCCTAATACTCTAACTCTAGAGAATGGTGATCCTGCAGGTAAGCAACAGATGTTTTGGACCTTCTGCTATTTCTGATTAATTAGCATCCTTTCTTTTCTTTTTATTTGCCTACCTGCAAGCATTTATTTCCTTGCTACTTTCATAAAAGATTAATAATATCACTGCTGTCAGCAGGGAATTTTTCACGCCCAAAGAAGACTGACCTAAAGGTTGGGGAATCTTCAGCATTTTTGACGTATGTCAAGTCAAATGTACCAACAAGTGGCAACCATTTTATCCATGTAAATCATAATTCTGCTCTTCCTGGACTCTCAACTATTGAAGAAACTCATCCTGTAAGAAGTCATACTGATAGATACAAAAATTATTGGCAACAAGAGAGCTACTCCCATGGAAGTGTCTTTGTTAATAATGGTGAGAATGTGTGCAATATGAGCACCTTCCCAATGCCAATGAAATTTCCTGTAATATGTCTCTCTTCTTCCAACATACAGCCACAGTCAAGAACTGAGGGCCAAAATGATGTTTCTGGCATGCAGACAGTCTTTCCTGTACCCATTTATTTGCCAGGGATGACAGACCAAAATATGATACCCACACCCGTTCAAATGCTTCAGGGAAGCCTGAATGAGGTGCAAGTACATAATACACCAGCCATGCTTCCTCAATATAATATTCTGCCTCAATTTCCGCATGTACCTGTAATGCCATCATTTTCATACCATCCAGTTGGGATAAATTTGCAACCAGGTCACACACCGGCAACACACCTTGGGCCATCAATGACAAACTCATCTACACATGAAGTTAAATCTGGTCAAACTGAAAGAAGAGTGGCAGCACTTGTCAAGTTCAGGCAGAAACAAAAGGATAGATGTTTTGACAAGAAAATTAGGTATATTAACCGGAGAAAACTTGCTGAGAAAAGACCAAGAGTTCGAGGGCAGTTTGTGAGGCAAGTGAATGGGTTAAATGTTCACCTTAATGATTCTTCTGCTGTTGATTGTGATTCTGAGGAGGAAGATGAGGAACGTATATCTATCCAGGGAACTGGAACTTGATTCTTCTCCAGAACATAATGCTTTGAGAGATGATATTTTAAAGGAAGTTGTCATATACAACATCGCTAATTTTTGGCACTCGGGTATCAGATCTGCCTATGTGGAGATGCTGCATGGTATCTCTTGTTGCAATACTTACCACAATGGCTGCATGCTACTGTGGGTTGTTCTCAGTGGATGTTCAGAGAATTTCGGGGAAACACAATACCTTGCTGATGGTTGAATGTGGAATCGGAGACATTCACATGGATGAGCTCTAAACAATGTAAGTAGTCATTTTTTAAGATATACTGTATTCTCCAAAACATCATTGTCCCCTGATTAGCGTACAGTTGAGATAGTAGTGATATTTGCACTTCTTTAAACTTAGCTGCAGTAATCTTATCCGTTCAAAGATTATTTCCTGTATCAGTTAAGAATGGAGTGAAAATTATCTTATCTCCATGTGAAATAATGTTTCATTTGCATATTAAGCTGTTAACTCTATTAGTTTTCTTTTCTTATACCATGCTTAGGACCTTAGGTAGTATGAGCATCACCATAACTTTTCCCTTCTATTGTTCTTAGTGAATGAATCCAATATTTTCATTTGCTACCTCTGTAGTGCAACAAGCTTTTCAAGTTCAAAGGTTATGCTCTTCCTCCATTATTGTTTATTGAACTTGATTTTGGTTCTTCTATTTGAAGCTTAGAAGATAAGACAGATAAATATGGATGATACATGAGTTTTAGGTTAAGTGGGAAGTTTAGTTGAAATAAAGTAGGAAAGAGATATTAAGACATTCGAGCTCCAGAGAATTCTATATTGTGATTTCTTTGAGATAGAAGAGAGAAATGATGTATGGGACGCCGAAGTAGGTGAGTTCTAGGGAACCTATTTCTCACCCTATTGATATCCTATGACTTTTTTGTGGGGTTATTTTGATAATTTCTATGTAGTCCATTTATTTACCCTTTTTCTAGTTAAGCACCTGTTTAAAGTCAAAGGTTGAAAAGAACAGTTTAAGCAGATTTTGATAAGACTATTGTTGAATAAGAGTACTATTTTCTCTCTTTGTACCGTCTTCTTTTCTTTACCTTAATCAAAATCTTTAGTCAATGAGAACTTATATAACGCTCTCCTTTTTCCATTAAGAATCCAAAATCACCATTTTGTTTGCACCATCAAATTGGGTTACATCATGTATTTCTATGTACCAAAGAAAATGAACTTCTACATATAGCCAACATTCTCGATTCCCATCAAGGGATTGTTAAAGTTCCCCAAGATCTTCAGATGCTTCCACTTGAGTTTGTAAAGCAAGCCACTGCCTTTGATGTACTTAAGAAACACCCAAATGTGGATTTGTAAATAATCATCCTAGGGCTCAGCCATCATAAACCTTATTCCCTATATGTGTATGGGATCACGTTAAGATTAACGTTCATCAAGTCAACTCATCATAGCCTCAAGCGGTAAATCACTTCCTTTCTTCATGGGGATCTCCTCATTCGCACTAAAGCAAGAAGATTTTTCGAATTAAATTTGTAGGGACCACTAAGTAGGCATGTTACGCATTGACCCGAGTTCACAACATACAGACGCCACTAGAGCAGGCTAGTTGTTGTGGCGACTCAAACCTTGCGGAGGTTGCTAACAATTCGTGGAGACTTGTGATTTGTTTGCGCAACAAGAGTTCCTTTTCTCATTTGGGAGCTTCTTTCCTTGGTTAGAGTGTGGTTCTTTTCTCCCATTAGGAGGGCTATGATGTAAGCCTAGGGCCCTTACGAAAAAAAGAAATAAAAATCCCTTGCCTTAAATAAAACCTATTTGTAAGTTGATTTTAAATATCTAGAGAGAGGGAGGTATGGATGCGAGTTTGCCACATCATATTGTTAGGGACTGAATTCTCAATGATACTGCTATATGTCTATTTTTATGAATATATGTACATTTAGCATATATAACCGATGTGACAATATGCATATATGCCTTTACTCATACTGGATATGCAGGCTCAAGTGCCACATACATCTCATTGAAAAAGATATTTTAAATTAAAGAAAAATTGTTTAAAAAATAAACAAAAGGAAGCTATTTAAAATATAAAAATTCTAAGTTGCATATACAATGCATGGTAATGACCATTTGTATGAGTAAATTTGATTTATGACTAAGAGATGAACTACACTAACGATTAAGTTGATTCCAAGTCATTGTCATCATCATCTAAGTTGTTTCCTGTTTCAAGATGGAGTCAGCTATGGAGAAACGGTCCATGAAGAATTTGAAATGTTTACAACTGACTTTCCCTCTGTCATCAACCCTCTCATGTCAACTTCCTGGTCAACAAAACTGGGGGGAAGATAAGGCTTTGCCTATACTTAAAAGGCTAGTTGGCGTCCTCTGAGTTCTTCTAGAATGGAGAAATATCTAAAAGAATAAGAAAAAGCTAATAAATTTGCTATAGAGAAATACATTCAGCTGCGAGACAAGCATAAAGCCAAGAGTCAAAGAAGATGCATCTCCCTTGATTAAGTTAATTCCAAGTAGAGAACATAATACATTGGAGATGCAAATTAACTAGTAAGAAAATAGTTATAAGTAAGTAAAATGTAATAATCTCCAATAAGTTAAGAAAACATAAAGGCATGACACAATTACCATACCCGATGTCAATAGTTAAATTATAAGATGAAATGACCTGACATTTTAAGTAATGACAGCTAACTGAAATCTAATGAGTATGGATAGAAAAATGAAAGAAATGAAGAAAAAAATGATATGAAAGGAGAAGGTATTTTGGGATTTCAGTAAAACGGTCAGATATGGTATCTCAAACTGCATTTTGAAACCCACCCACAACCCAACCCACCCAACCCAACCAAAAAAAAAAAAAAAAAAGTGTGCGCATGGTACATATGTGTGGCCACCTATGCTTCTTGTTCTCATTACAAGTTGCAAATGGCCATTTTATGCAGCCATCTATTTCATGGCCATAAACAGTGTATATAACTACACTTTTCGCATAATATGACTGTATGCATTGGGTTGTTATTCATATGTGAGAGATAAAAGAGTAAAATGATTTATAAAGGAATTGCCAAAAAGAGGCACCTACTTCATCTTGTTGATGTTTGTGAGGTGAATAATTTACACATTTTAAAGCGTCGACTCAGGTGGACGAATCTTGTGAAAGACACATGAGCAGGCAATGGTTGATGCACATCGATGGATTTCTTTCTTTTCCTTCTCTTTTTCTTTTTTCCCTAGACTTGAATCTAGAACTTCCTACACACACACCCATACGCCTTTATCACTCAACTAGGCCCAAGTGACTAATGGCTAATTATTAACAGGAAGTGATGTCTAGCAGATACATTGACGAGCCGAACCCTGTTTTATTGTACTTGTGGTGGTGGAGGAGAAGCCCTGGAGGCAAGAGGTGCGAGGATGCAGTTGTTTATACGAGATGTAAATGTGATCTATCTTTGTTTTTCCCTTCTCTTATTTAGTTTTGATGCATCATTATGTTGCTTCTGGTAGGACTTTGAGCTACACAGGAGACAAATGTGTCTGCAAATCTGAAATGAACGAGCAAAGATTGGCTTGAAGTCTATTGTTTGCATTCATTCTTTGTAGTCGAAGGAGTTTGTGTGCTTATCATAATTCATATGAACAACTGTGATGAAGAATCTCTTGGTTCCATGACTTAAAACAGTTTGTTTGATGTTGTCTCTGCCTGTAAGCATACTGAAGAGATGCTGCAGGATGAGAATAGAAGTTTGATGATATCTGATATAAATGTTTGTGCATTTATTTTCGCTTGGCTCTGTGTTTGCATCTATTTATTTGTGAAATTCTCTGATGCATTCCATGATAATATAGCACCAATGATGTTTTACAGAACCATTAAAATTTCAAGCAGCACTTTGATATGATTTTTCACTCGACTTCTTTTATTTTTTGGTATGACAATTAGGCTGTAGCTGGACTTGAATGTGGGTTTCTCACAACTCACTTGTATCTTTTCACTAGTGAGCGAGGCCTCACTGGTACTGGACTTCAAATTAGTCACACATCTGTCTATTATTTACTAAGCTAAAAGAATAATTAACTTCTATCTATTATTTACTATGCCAAAAGAATAACTAACTCCAAATTTTATTTATCAAAAATATATTAAAAAGGGAGAAATTCAATTAACCTTTCTCTGACTTTGAGCGTTTCCAGATAGAGAGAGTCCGGTTTTCTCTCGCTGGGGACCTAACTAACCAGTAGTAACCACATTGTCTGTTCTCTTATCTTCTCTTTATCTTAAATTTAGATCTCAAAAGTTAAAGGTATAAAATAATGGAAGTATAGTTTGATAAAGATAAATATTAAGGCTGCATTTGGATATGAAAATTTTTGCTTTATCTGCTTCACTTCATAATTTGGAAAAAAATATATATGTATATTAACTTCATAAATTTGTTCGCTACAAATTCATTTACGTCATTAAAAATTGATTCTTTCTGATCACCATTTTTTTATATATTTTTATATCTTCTATTATCCTTCCTCGTCGCTCTGGCGTTGCTATCTCTCAACTTACCATGACACAGAGTTATTTGTGGGTCAACCAGCGCGGTCCCTGCCCCCTTCCGGGTCCGTGGAATTTTTTTTTTTGGATTGATCTGCAGATCTCGTTTATTCGTGCTCGCGATGAGTTTTATTTGTGTTTGTATTTGGAAAGCATTAGGGAACATTTGATGTCGTTGGACGGGACTCTGTTGATAATGACGATGCTAATATGAGGATTGCGACTAATGATCGCAGTCCTATGTGAGGATGGGCTCAGAAATAGGACATTTTGTGAGTACTGTGATCATGATCGCAGTCCTAATAAAGAGGACTGTCCTAATAAAAAAACTGCATTCATGATCGTAGTTCTCACAAAACTCAAAAATAGAGTATTTTGTCGAAATCCTCGTAAAGACTCAAATATAGGACTTTTTTTTACTATTGCTATTGTAATCGCGGTCCTAATAAAGAAGATTGTGATCACAATCTTATAAAGACTCAGAAACATAACATTTTTGTGAAGACTACGATCATGTAAATAGTGCATTTTGTGAAAACTGTGATCATTATCGTAGTCCGCAGAAATAGGGCTGCGATCATTTATAAAGGATTGCGATTATAGTCACAATCTTCAAAAATAAGGCATTTTTATGAGGATTGTGATCATAATCGCACTCTTCAGAAATAGGACATTTTGAAGTGATCCGGTTTTTTTTTTTTTTTTGAAACGATTACTTTAAGGGTATTTTCGTCTTTCACTGCTAATGAGCACTTCAGCGTTTGACACGTAGACGCATATTTTTACTTTAAAGAAGGAGGTGATTGAAGTGAATAAAATTATGCAAGTGGGTTTTTCTTAATTATGATTTGACTAGGTGGCTGAAATGAAATCTCCCAATATTTTTTCATTATTATTTAATTTTTTAATTAAAATTTCTCAATACTTTGTTCAGACTTCCTTTATGGTTTATCACGAGCGGTGTACAAAATTCTTGCATATAGTAACAATAATAAATTCAAGAATGAAAATTGAACACTTTTCAAGAATGCTTTTGTTTCATAGGCACATAATTTATAACAATTTTTTTCATCAAATGTTTTATTGAATACACTAAAATAATAATAAAATCAATAAAGGATGCGCCATCGTCTCTTTAACAGTAAATGATACTATGAGCTTATTACAATTTTCTAATCACCAAAATTCAAATTTATGTTACGTATGACTGTTGTTCAAGGGCGGAATCATATGTTGGTATAACCCTTTTTTATTTTAGTTTTCTTTTGGTAAAGTTATTCCTGCTTCCGCCCCTGATTTAGTGGAGAATATTATTTTATTTTTTGACAAATTCATATATTATACAAGCATATGTTATAAAAGATTGTACCTCACCTTAAAATTTATTCCTGGTTCCACCCCCTGTGTTGTTAATACCATCTTAAGTACCTCACTTTCCTCGCAACTGTCTTATTCTTTGTCAATTACTTCCTACAAAAATGGAAAAAGTATAGTAAGAAAAAAAAATTGACTTAATTTTGTTAACACTACGAAACCTTAGTGAAATATTTTAGATTTATTGAAATAAGAAAATTTCTATTTATTTCTCATAACTAGTATTTTATGAAGTTAGTGAGTAATAAAGTAAAATTTAGGTGCTAAAAAAATTATTGAAAAAGATATAAATGCACAAACACAGTTATAAAACAAATTTATATAACAGGAACATTAATTTGCCCAGCGAGGCATGCGGGTCCGAGTGGGCCGAATATGGGCCTCTGGTGGGCCAAGTTGTGCCGACCGCTCGTTTCTTGGTGGGCTCTCCCTCACTGACTCTTTCAACGCTCTCCGATTTGGGCTCAGTCCCCGCCACGACCCCTCCATCGTTGAATCAAATCAAATCATAGAAGGAGAGGAAAAGGAAAAGGGAGGAGGGAATCAAGATCTCGAGTTCCCTAAAAATGACGATGAAGGAAAGAGACGACAACGACAATGACAACGATGAAGAGGAGGAGGAAGAAGAAGAGAATCAAGAAAATGAGGAAGACGACGACGAAGATGATGAGGAAGACGACGACGAAGATGATGAGGAAGGCGATGGATCTTTCTTCGAGTCGTTCGATCGTGTGCCGTCGGGGATCTCCTTCGACATGGACCCCCCGTCCTCCGATTCCGACTCTGACGACGACGACGACGACGTCCGCATCTCCTTCGCCTCGGCCATGGCCCCTCCCTCCTTCCGCCGCCTCTCCGACTTCGACGACATCGATTTCGACCAGCATAATGATGATGATGATAATAATCAAGAGGAAGAACAATCCAAGGGTTTCGACTACGGCGTCTGGATGGCCGAGCCCATGTCCGTCATGGAGCGCCGTCGCAAGCTCCTCCATGGCATGGGCCTCGCCAGCACCAGAAAAATGGCCTCCATGAAGCAGCAACCTCCTCTGTCCATCGCCGGCGGTGCCAAAAGCCGCCGCCTTCCGCCAAACATCCCCCTCGCCCCCACCAAATCCCGCCGCGCCCCCAAATCCGCCCCCTCCGCCGCCGCCGCCGCCACGGCCCCCCACAATGCTCCCCTCTCCCCCGTCATCACCCGATCCCGATCCGACACCCACCTCGCCCTCCACGACCTCACGCCGATCGCCGCCCTCTTCCGCGTCTCCTCCGCCCCGCCCTCTCAGTGGCGCCGCTGGGTGAGGTCCGGAGCCGGCGGAGAATTGGGACCGGAGGGTGGTTCCACTGAAGGATTGCCCCCGCCGTCGCCGGCGGCGGCGAGGTTCTGAAGATCAAGGACCTCGACACGGGGAAGGAGATCGTGGTCTCGGCCGACAGGGCGGTGGAGGGAGACAAGTTCGTCGGCTCCGCCCCCATCGTCAAGGAGGTGATGCGCCGGGGCGACAGCACCGCCGCCACAATTGTTGCCGCCGCCGCTGCCGCCGCAACTGGCCAGAGGACCTTCAGCAGTAAAGGTGGCGGGAAGCCGAGAAAGAAGAAGGTAAACTGGCTGAAGAACATCAAGTTCGTGGCGAGCTCGATGACCGGGCTCATGTCGGAGAAGGAGAAGGAGAAGGAGAAGGAGAGAGAAGCGAAAGACAAGTCAGAGAGGCTGAAGGTGCACCAACACGGCAAGTCCTGCAAGGAGCTCACCGGACTGTACATGTGTCAGGAGATCCAGGCACACCTGGGCTCAATCTGGACTATGAAGTTCAGCTGCGATTCCGGTACCTGGCCAGCGCCGGGGAGGACCGGGTGGTGCACGTGTGGCAGGTCGTCGAGTGCGATACCATGACGTCCTCCCTCCACCGGCAGGACCAGCCGGATTCACCCGGCAAGCAGCCCCCGCTGTTGAACGGGAGGTCGTCCTCGCTCAGCAAGAGCAATCAATCGGGCGGCCAGCCCTCGAAGAAGAAGAAGGGCAAAGGATCGGGCGGCGTGCCTGACTACATTGTCATGCCGGAGACGATCTTCTCCCTGTCCACGGACCCCTTCTGCTCTTTGGAGGGTCACACCGACGATGTCCTGGATCTCTCTTGGTCCAAATCTCAGGTATGCGTATGTATTTTTAATTAAATAACAACTGATATCTCCGTCACATATAGTTATTTCATGACATTTCTTTTAGCAATATATGAACTGGTATAAAATAAAACATATCTAGTAATACATGTAAGATATAATTTTTTTTACTCAATGTTTTTTAAATTTAATTTTTTTCTCCTACAAAAATTTTATGAAACAACTAACTGATATGTTGCAGTATGACATTTTATAACATTTTATAACATTTTATATCACGCAAGCTTAACATGCTTGTAACCATTATTGATGAAATTTATATGTCATGTTATGTAACTAAGTTCATGTGTGTTGTTTTTTCAGTATTTGTTATCATCATCAATGGACAAGTCTGTGAGACTATGGGACATTGAAACCAAGACATGTCTCAAGTTATTTGCACACAGTGACTATGGTAACGTTGTGGTGATGCCTGTATACTAATTTTTCCTAATGCACATTCACATACTTGCATTGAATTCAATTTCATCCCTCTTCGTGTTGTAAACAGTTACAAGCATTCAGTTCAATCCATAGATGAAAGGTACTTCATCAGTGGTTCACTCGACTCTAAGGTTCGCATATGGAGCATACCAGATCGCCTTGTTGTCGACTGGAACGACCTCCATGAGATGGTCACGGCTACATGCTACACGCCGGATGGCCAGGTAACAGACGCGTGTTGTCTGTCGATGCTACTCAATTTGTTGATAGTAGGATATTGCTGACATTGTGTTAACAACTAGTAGTGACTGGATTTCATTTATGCTTGGAAGGGTGCCTTAGTTGGTTCACATAAGGGAATTGCCGTTTCTACAACACAACCGGTATGTTTTTATGTTCTGAAATTTGTTCTGTGCTCATTTTATTGTTAAATTAAATTTTGATTTCGTTACATTTTTGTGCTTGATATGTTGTTCTTGAAATTAGATGTATTTTATTTGTATTGCTTAGAGTTAAAAGAGTAGTGTTTAACTTCTCACCAATCCATCCAAAGATGATGTAAACGGTAGAACACCAATTGCTGGATGGCCAACCAAAGGAATGCTCTGAACTTAATATCTTAATGTGCTAATTGTTCATGGCAAGAAGGTCCCTTGTCCCATCATATTCAATCCTCTTGTAGGCAGTACTTGTTGAGATGTGTGGCTTGAATTCACGTAAGCGGATATAGAAAAATATGACAAGAGGCAAGGATGAGTTTACTCAAGTAGAATAAAAGAAAAAATTGCTTAAGTTTTGAATCACGATTAGATCTGAGATTGTAGAAGGAGTTTTCTCTTTTGGATCACATGGATTCTTCATCAACGTAGTGAACTCATCATTGTAATATAACATACTGGTATCAAAGTTGATGGTTTCGTGGACTTAATAAGAAAAGAGGTTTAGCTTATGGGCCAAATTAGATTTCAGTTTTATTAACGAGTCCTCCTAAGTACACAACCAAATCCTAACGAGTGCTATGAGAGCTCATGTTTCGTTGTGCCTTCAGTTTGACATGATGAGTAATGACACATTTGGTTGGTTTAATGAAATTCCCAAGAAAACCTATATTACAAGTCCATCGGTCTCATTCTTATGTTGTATGTTTCGTTTACTGCTTATTAGTGAAACACCCGCCTTTTTCCCCACTGTTAAGGTGATAAGATTTATTTGCATTCATCCCTAAGGAATAAAATTACATACCTCTTGTTTCTTTGCTCATTGCATATAACAGGTGTGCGTCTTTTGCTCTTGAGCAGTGACTGAGATATGCTACTTCCATAAATATATTGATGTGTTTATTGTTCTTTTTCCTGTGTCAGACGCTAAGCTTACCCAAGAAGTCAGATAGAAATACGAACCAAGAAAAAGAAGAACAATGCAAAAAAGATTACTGGGTTCCAGGTATTTTAATCATTCATTTTCCTTGTACTTCTAATGGTTTGTTAATTCCTATGGTAGTAGTTATGTGTCATTTATAAATGATCCTCCTTGTGAACTGGATTGATTTGGTTTCATTTTATTCGAGTTGAATCTTTTTATCTGAAATGTCTACCTTTTTGCTCTTCTGATGATGTTCATTTTCTCAACAGTTTGCCCCTGACAGTTCATCTGAAGTATTGATCACCTCTGCTGACTCTCAGATCCGAGTCTTCGATGGTGAACGTATGATTCACAAGTTTAGAGGTATAACTTGTTAAGAAATGATCCAATGGAAATGTTGATGAAAAATTGAGAATCAAGAATCCAACGTGAATGTTTGGAATTTGTACAGGTTTCCGAAACACCAGCAGTCAGATATTGGCATCGTGCACAATGGACGGGAAGCATGTAGTGTGCGCGCGAGCGAGGACTCCCATGTGTACATCTGGAAACGAGACAGGCCGCGCTCAAGCAGCGGGAAGAAGGTCACTACCAGGTCTCATGAGCACTTCTACTGTAAAGACGTACTGGTTGCAGTTCCGTGGCCCAATGGCGGAACCAACTGCGAGCCATCACCAGACCTACCGTCATGGTCCAGGCCGAACAACCTCCGCTCCCCATCAAACCTTGACGACATGTTTTTGCGCAGCGGGAGCCACAATGAGCAAACGTCCGCCGGCCCAGAAGACATCCACAACTCACCTCGGTCAGGATCAACGATTGGCAGCTCCGCTCGCATGGGATCCTCAGCCTCGTTGCGGTCTGGCAATGCGACAGGGTCATCATCATCCTCTTTTTCGTCGTGGGGATGGGTGGGGAATACCAACAGAGTCACTAGCAGTATGGAAGCTGCCAACTCGTGGGGGCTCGTCGTTGTCACTGCTAGCCTTGGAGGGAACATCAGAGTGTACCAAAATTTCGGATTGCCGCTTAGACTCAGGGGGCCACCCTTCTGAAAACTGAGCTGCAATGACAATAATTTTTTTTTTGGGGATTTATATTCTTTTTTTGTTCAAAGTTGAAAACACACAGAGAGGAGGGATATCCTTCCTTGTAAAATGTGCATGCATATGTTTAGATACTAAGAAATTAGTCGGGTATAACAAGCAACTCAGGGTTGTATTTTGGTCAGCGAGATCCTGAACTTGTTTCAGAGCTGAAATTTGAAGTATGAACAGGAATCTTTTTGTTTGTGTTGATGTGAGAAGTAACAAACATGCAATGTGTGTGCACGTGCATGTAGAGCTACGATATGTATAAATTTCAATTTGTTTGTGTTGCATATGGAAATTGACATATTTAAAGGTGTAGTGTGTGAAAAGAGTACATACATCAAAGTGATGCAGATGCAGATACAGATAAAAGTTTAGATGACAGGATTTTGAGTTCATGTTATACTTCAATTTATGCATGTATGATGAATGTGCAGGCAAAAATTGTTGGAAACAGCTGTGAACAATCTCTTATTGATTGATGTTAGAAAGATCCTCAAGGGGTCTCAGATAAAGGTGCCGGGAAAAAATAGCTATCTTCTGTCTCTTGCCCTCGTCTCAAGTAGACAGCATCAGCTGCATATTTCTGTTCTTTTCTACTTTCTTTAATTTAAAGATTGGGTGATTCCACCATGAAAATGCATGTCTTGTGACATCCTTGATGCAAGTCATATGTCTTACCAACTCTCCTAAGTTTCTCATTTGTCAGCCTCATCCACGGCTCTGAACCGGCACTGAATCGCTCAAATCACGATAAGTGTATCCAACGGCATTCAAGCGACCAGTCAATATTGTATTGATTATTTACTGCCTATAAGGTAAAGCACCAAGCAATAGCAATTGCAGTGGAGAGCAATGGCAGGAAACAGGTTGGCCCTGACCCTGATCCTACTGGTGGTGTTAGGCTCCTTGTCTTAACCTCTCAGTGGCTTGCTTCCATCCCAAACCTGCAGGACTCATTCAGATTGTCACTGGATCAGGTTTTCTTCGCGAATTAGAGATTATTTGTTTGTAATATTCACTACATATTTCTTGTTTGCATATGATATGCACATGCAGCAGGCATTAGAGGAGATGAAGAGTGCAAGTCCTGCGCTTGTGGCGAGGATGATGAGTGTGTGTTGAGAGATCAGTATTCTGCTTGTCCGATTTGATAGCGTCGTCTTCTGCAATGATGTGCTCAACATCGATGATTGCCAGGAGCACATCGATGATTGCCAGGAGTGCGCTCTGAAGGGGTAAAGAGAGCCGGTGAAAGACTAATCATAGCTGCAATGCTGAGCGTTATCAGCGAAGCGTAGGTTTCTCATGTCTTTGTTGTGCGTCTGTCTGTATCTTAGTTTCTGTATCAATCTATCAGTCAATAAAAAGTATCGCTACCTGCTGCTTATGATTTACTCATATCCATCAATCTGAAAAGCAACAATCAGCTCAGACATTTTGTATGCAATCTGAATGGGAGTATAATTTCTTTTTTAAATTAAAATAGAAAAGAGAAAAAAAAAAAAACAATATATGGGAGCTGTTCACATCTCAAACTATCAAAAATGGGATGTGTCCCTCTGTAACATATGCTGACTACAGAAACCGTTGAAACTATACATATATTGCTCCTAGAGACTACCATACAGATCGGTATCGGTAGGAAGCAGGATAAACAAAAAGTTTCCAAAACAATTCATGCAGTTTTGCTGCAGAAAAACTCTGAAAAATGGAAGGGAATTTGCTGGGCACCCCCCGAATGTCATGTGAATGACTAGATTGTTTTCAGCGGTCTGACAGGACTGAATCACTCCATGAGAGCATTAAATCACGTGTAACGGCAGGTAAGTCTGCAAGAAAGAAACCCAGATTAGCAGGGGCTTCAGAGTGAACTGAATATTTTGACATTGTAACAATCATTTGCATCAAGGTGACTAGAAGAAATATTATCACCTTGCAGAAACTCCATAGCGACTGAAGGTATATCTACTTCGTCTTCGACCAATCTATATACATCGACGAGCTACGAACAAAACCAGACAGAGAATGTCACTTTATAGTTGGTCCCAAAGTGTGTCAAGCAAATTAAGAAACATGATATGTGCGAAATGCAGATGTTCAGAAAGTCTTCTGTATTTTTCATTAGGGATATAGCTATTACTAATGCAAACCTCTTGAATGTGAAGCTTAGAGTCTTCAGTTAAAGCCATAATGAGTTGTCGCCGGATGCCAGCATCGACCAAGAACATCCTTGCTCCATCCTTTATTGTCTCCGTGAGGTCCAATTTCTTTTGAACCCCCCAATTTCTCAATAGTTGGCTGGATGAAAAGATTAGCATTAACATTGTGATATTAGTCGACATAGAAGAACAGTCAAACGAGCAGTTCATGCTAATTACGTGTTTTTGACTTGCACTGCAGGGTTGATATTCATCTTAGCAACATTTTGCTTCGCGAGAACAATGAGATTTTCAAGTCGTTTCCACTGGAATACTCCGTCTTTGAATAAAACCTGTAACAAGAAGACAATCCTTCTAAGTTTTTAAGAGCAATAGGCAACAAATGTTTTATCAATTCAACATTTGAGAATTGGACATAAAGTTGGACTTTGGCTCACCCTAAATAGGGTCATACAATCATCAATGCAGAAAACATTACATGTTAAAGAGCATATCACGAGTCATTTTCAACTGATATGTACAAGTTCTGGAGTTGTAAATTAATTGTGAACTAAACATCCAGGTTTAGATAATGGAATGCAATTTAAAGGGAGGAGGGGAGAGTGTGTGGGGGATTGACCTGAATAAGGCGTTCACGAAGAGCAGGATTAGGATCTGTCAGAAGACGTTTGGCTACATATGGATATGCAACCTGCAAAAAGTTACTTCCTATTGAGAGATGCCTCAAATCAAGAATTCTAAAAACACAAAGAAAAATAAAACATGTCGCAGTTGAAAAAATAATTTCAATATGCGAATTTCAAAGAAACACCCTTTTGTATAACAGCAGATGTAAATAGAAATTGAAGTTGAAAATAGTCACCTCAAGAAACTTAAAATCTGGCTCAAGTGTGAAACAAATGCCCTCCTGGGTCAACAAAGAACGGATGACAAGGGAAAACCTCTCCGGATACGAATAGGGTACTGGTAAACTAGTTGATTGAACTTCCCTGCAAAATGTTTAGGATGCACATCATTCATGAAAATCTCAAGTATATTGGATTGATGGTAGATTCAACAAGTGCGTCTATGAGATAGCATAAGGAGTTGAGGACTAGTAGAAGAAAAGAAAATTGCTGTATTATTCTTGTATATCGAGCACCATAATTATTGTACATAAGTACTCCTCTGGGATGATCCCTGGACTAATACAGAGAAAAAACATTTCTTCAGATGAGGATCCTGCAGACCCAGTTGCTCCATAACTGGCCTAAAGGGGTATCGGTGAAGATAGATACAAACGACAGGAAGTCCTCCTATAAGGAACCAATTAGCTGTGGCAAGGGGAAAAAAAACAAATGAACAATGATGACATCCGGTGCCGGGCCTTGAACTCCATGCCCTCGCAGTGTTCTAAAAATCGGATTAATCGGCCAATTAATCCTTATCGTTGGCAGCCGCATAATATTACATTCAATGCTCTGATTATGCGCTCGGGCAATTAATCGGGTCGAAAATGATTAATCGGGCACTTAATCGGGTCCAAAACGATTAAGCGTCTGATTAATCTGTTATTTATAAAATAGAAGATGAACTATGATATTTTATTATTGTATATTTTGGATAAAGTGATACTTAAGTTTTTATTGTTTTGATTATTTTTTAAATTAACTTATTTTGCAATCTTTCTCCATCATTCTTTAAAGCTCATTATTTTGATTGATAAATTGATTAATTTTTTTTTATTTCTTATTTTGTAGGTAAGCTCTTTGATTTATATTTATGTTGCAAAATTTGAAATCTTGAATTACTAATGCGAAGAGATAAGTTCTCTTACTTCTTATTTTTTACTATTTATTTATATTGTCTTGTTGTTCATCATATCATGGTTTATAACTTTACATCTAAATATTGTCTTGTATAATATTTAGGTATTTTCAATAATTAATTGTATATATTTATATGTAGTTGTATATAAATATAATTAAATATATTAAATATTCAATTTTAATTAATCTCCTATTAATCACTGATTAATCCGATTAATCCCTGATTAATCCGATTAATCATTATTCAGTGTTGGACCACACGAATAATGAAACCAATTTTTAGAACACTATGCCTTGTGTGTCTACACCTAGCCAATTGCATTGGATGAATGCATCTTATGTGCCTGATGAAAATGAGTTACATGATATTCCCTTTGGTTAGTTTCTACTCATGGTGACTTTCGTAGTTTCCTTTTGCATATTGCGTTACGGCCTTAAGGTTTTTTTTTTCCCCTTGTTTGTGTTCAATTCGTGTTTATAGTTTATCTGCTATTCCCTAAACAAACCTTTTCCAAACCCTCCTTTTTTACCTTTACTTTCACATTTTTCCCATACACTATGCCCTTAAAAAACAGATTCTCTTTTCTATTTCTTGCTTAGATGTGATTCTAATCAAGAGGGGACTTCAAAATAGTGAGGCCACTGCAAGGACATGTACCAACAATAAATGATGTAAAAAACCATTATATGAGCGTGTAGTGGAGATTTTCCGCTGCGAATGATCAGACGGTCGATCCACACCACAAGCGAGAGGGGTTTAGAGTATAAGTGTAAAGCGGTGATCACAACACAGAAAAGAGAAGGAAACAGGATTTTTCAGATCAGAAGAAAAAATCATAGGGAGGAGAAAAATCCACTATAATCAGCTGATTTACAAGAATTACATGGATTGTTTGGAGTGTCTATGAATAAGGGTTGACTGTGAAAGTATTGGTAAAGTCTTGATGGCGTTAGATCCAGAGAGAGGATTCATGGTCTCCTCGTTGGAGACGAGGATTCATTTATATTGAGCTGTTGGCGGTGAATGAGAGCTGACGAGGTCCCTGTAACTGTGCGAATTGTTGTAATGATTGTGATTATGGGCGCTAGACTGTTGGGATTGAATGCAGGAAATTTCTTCACTGTCCATAACTACCCGCTTTGAATGCATGGGCATTACACTCTTCAACATGGGAGAGGAGAAGTGGTGTAATTACAGGTGGAGATCTCGGTAGTCGTTACTGAAGGCTTTCAAGGTGAAGTCAAAAATGTTGGATAGGTGGCTCCAGATGGTGATGTCTTTGAAACAGGAAGTTGCTCCAGGATGGATCTGAGTGGCGAGCTTGTCAGAAAGGAAATATCTTTCATATGAAGGCTGACTTAGGTGCGGTATGGAGTGATTCCGGGAGTGTGAACGTCTTCAGGAGGATCCGATGTGACAGAGGCTACTGGGTGAATAAATGATGTGGAAACCATCGAAAGAGGGACTTGATTGCTCGGACGCATGTTAGCATCTTAGCGAGGGTCAATTTTTTACCACAGAGTGATTAAGTGATTTGAGTGAAGTGATGAATATAAATGACCAAAGTGTACTTTGCAAAATTCCCAGAAACAAAATGCATAAAAGCTTATATATAACAGGACAACCTTACCTGTAACACTTCTGAAATTAAAGTCAGCTAATCCTTTTCCAACTGAATTTTGCCATATTGCTTCAAGAGCTGGAATAATGGGAGAAACATCGGTTCCACTAGCAAGGAACCAAGCCTAGTGAAATCATTAGCCATCTCAACATAGTCCTCATTCACAGCATGTACAACAGCATCTATCAGGATTTGTTTATTTTGCTGAAATCAAAGGGCAGAATTAAAAGCAAATCCTTCCGTATTTGAGAGATGAACTTCAAGGAGAGACGGTGTTGGAATTAAAGGTAGTGCAATTATCAAATTATGAAAGGAAAGTAAACCGTAAAATTGGAGAAAAACTTTTGTTTGTACTGTTTCTGTACTGAAATAATGGTTAGAATGGAACAAGCATAGAGGAAGAATCTAACATATCCGGATGTATAAGCATAGAGTAATCTGTAAAATAATTTTAGTAGGTAATCATAAGTTGCAGGCACAAAATAGTTTGTAATAATATTGAATTGTCAAGCTCAACCAAAGTTTCATTAAAGAGAATATGTGCATTATGGTCCAATTTACAATTCTGCATAGTACAACAAATATCTCAGACTGAAGTGCATTCAATTTAACTGACCTGACTGAGCACAGCCACATTACCAAAGTCAACATAAGCAATACGACCATCACGCATTGCAAAAATGTTTCCGGGATGAGGATCTCCATGGAACAACCCAAATTCTAGCAATTGTCGCAAAGCAGCGCTAACCCCAACAGTCAAAAAGCCATTTACATCGATGCCTGCTTCTTTGATAGCCTGAGCCACGCAAAAAATATAACTGATCAAGAATATAGTTCAAAATGCCATGAAGATAATCAAATTGATTTTGTACCTTTCAATTAGGTTGAACTCAAACCAAATATTTAAATTATTTTGTTTTTGACTTATAAGAATACTAGCATTCCATCCACAAGCTAAGAAACAGACTGAATTTATTCTGCTCTTCCTACAGAAAATGCAAGAATGACATGGCAAAGAATTGTTGTGTTCTAATAGAACTATGTAGGCAACCATACAATAAACTAACCTGAGGGTCAGTGCAGCGAATACCATCAATCCACTCCATTACTAAAACACGAGAGCCAGAAAGCTGCTTGTAGACTAGAGGAATCTTGACAGTTGGATCATTCTTAAAATTCTCTAAGAAATCCTCAATATTGCGAGCCTCCTAAAAACAATAAAGCAACATAATCTGAAGGATGGGTGGGGGGGGGGGGGGGGGGGGGGGGTATCATATAATACATTTGATTGAATTTAAATGATGCACATATCCAATGGTATCTGTGCGATTGAATGAAGTTCTAACTGAATTAAAGATTCTAACATTGAGAGGTAATATGGATGTGTGATGGCAAGCAGGAAAAGTGTTAGTTGAATTGATTCACAAAAAGAATTCTCTAGACCTTTGTTCTCAACAGAGAAGAGTAAGAAGTTTATTTACAGACAAGTATCCTCATTTGCCATGATTTCAGTTGTAGAGATAAGATAGAAGTTTCAGATTGTAAATAAAAAGCATGAAAGATCAAGCAGACATACAAGAGTGTAGTCAAGTTCTTCTAAGAACTTTTCCCCGAATTCATCAACAATAAGTTCTGCATTGCAGCCCAGTTTCTGCAGACTTATACCGTTCAGAAAGGAAGCCAGTGTGCGGAAAAGGAAAGATCCCGGTAGATTATAGGTTCTATGCCAGGCCTTTGCACCTGTGAACGGTAATCAGTCAGTATAAATAGATCAGATACACGACATTGAAATAATAAGATTACCTGATTCTGACATTAAACTTCTAAGCATTGATGAACAAAATGGAGAGTTACATGGTAGATGCCTTTAAAAAAGGGTCTCTAAACTAAAAATCTACTATGAATAATGCAAATTCTTGGGGGCTAGCAACTAATTCTTAATGATCTCATGTTCAC
>JAVJIF010009865.1:0-64256 GCA_038442645.1 Agave tequilana
ATTATGTTTAATGTTTATCGCATGCTTGTATGACTTGAGTACACGACATACTTTTTGGTATACGTGTTTTTATCTATGCACGCTACTTGGTTTCATTTTATGTACCGTTAGGTTGCTTTCTGATAACCTTTGGATTTGCATGTCTAGATCTTAGAGCGCGCAACAGAAACATTTAACCCGTTCATGAAAGATCATGCTTTCCTTACGGAGCGAACAGACTAGCCGAAGCTCATTCCCTACATGCCTCCTCTTGACCGGCTCTCGAGATTTTCTTTTGCTACTCATGAGCATCCTACAGCTTTTAAATCATACTTCTGTACCGCCTGGTTATGTAATATTCGTTTAATATTGGATCACACTCTGTGGTAACTATGTACTTATACTATTTTTGAATGTATAATATCACTGTGCTTTTGTACTCTAATTCTTACCTGTACTGATGCTTAGCATATGTATGTGAGGGTATTTTCGCCTTACGTATGTATGTCACAGTAGCGTCTCCGTATTGCTGGGTTTGGGGCGTTACAGGATGGTATCAGAGCCTAGACTCTCACATCTTCAGTACACCCAGTCGGCAGATTAATGTGATATTAATTTTTAATTAGAGCGCATGAGCCTTGGCTATACACAACTGCAAGTACATAGTTATATATTCCTTTTGATAATTTGTCCCTTGAACCCTTAACCCTTTCCATCTTTTTCTATTTCAGTTTTCAGTTATCCTTTAGACCAACTTAGACATGGAAAGATGGGAAAATCATGACGGTCCCGACCCTTCTCGGATAGTCTTAGTGGGGAGAATACTGATTTGATGATGTATTTACGTCAAGGATTGCTAATAGCGCCAATGTTTCAGACTTCAAAAAACTGCAACCGACCGTATTTTCAGGCACTGAGAAGCCCTTGGATGCCGAATAGTGGTTAATTGATACAACAGATCTTTTGAAGGCAGCTCTCTTCCTAATCAGAATTAGGTAGAAGTGGCGAAGATACACCTGAGAGATGTGGCCCGGACCTGGTGGCTAGCAGAAGAAGTGAAACTGGAGAAGCCCTTCTCTTGGGACCAGTTCTCGAAAAACTTCTACAAGAGATTCTTTCCTACAATGGTCCAAAAATAGATGGAGAAACAATTTATCAGATTGCAATGTGAGACCGACTAGTTGATGAATATGCGGTAGAATTTCTGAGACTCAGTCGGTCTGCACCCTACATAGTGGTCAATAAAGAGAAATGGGCTAGCAAGCTTCAACAGGGCTTGGCGATAGATATTTAGATGTCCTTACACCCCATCAGCTGAAGACATATTCTTAGGTCATCACCATAGCACGTGACATAGAATGGGGTATGGAGAAGAAGAGCGGGGTTTAGAAGTAGATTAAGTCAGCAAAGAGAACATTCCAGCAGATGGATAGAGAACTCGGTGATGGACAGAAAAGACTCAGTCAGACCCATTGATGCCCCCACTGACCATACGATCTCCCAAACCTCTTACTCATCATGTAATATGTGGATACTGCCTGAAGCGTGTACACTCATAGCACGATTGTCGGAAAGCAGATGGACTATGTTTGAAATGTGGATCCAAGAAACATTTGATGGTTGATTATCCGTGTAAGAAGGCGAGAAACGTCGCACCGGTTTAACACTTTTAGCACTATCAGTGATGAAATACCCAGGACCTTTTGGCAGGAGAATCCCACTTCCTCGTCACAACATGCTTATGATTAGACACCGAGAGGAATAAGATCAAAAGTGAAGTCGCATAAGAAGCCAAATTTACAATCTGACCACAGCGAAAGCTAGGGTGTCAGGCGATGTAGAATCAGGATGCGGTGCCCGATACCGGAACAGGAACCCTGAAGGTTTCACCCGTGACTATTATCCTCATTTTATCATGTCTTGAGTTGATAATCTTGTAATATCATCTCCACTCATTCATACTATTGTTGTTGGCCCTAGTTTTTTCGTGTTTGTCTCCCTCCTTATCGAAATTTCGAGGCAATTTTTTTTGTGAAGTGGATAGATTGTAACATCTTATTACCGGGATATGTACCTAGATACGTATTCCATTTTTCACTCATATTTATTCTATTTTCTTGTATTTATTTTTTATTTTTATTATATATTTTTCTGGTATTTTCTTCGAGCCCAGAACCTGGCCCGGGAGTTTTCCTTTTCCTTTTTCTTTTTTCTTTTTTCTTTTTATTTTTTTCCTTTTTTCTTTTCCTTTTCCATTTTCTTCTTTTTATTTTTCTTTTTTTCCCTTTCTTTTTCTTTTCCTTTTTCACTTTCTTTTCTTTTCTTTTCTTTTCTTTTTCTTTCTCCTATCTTCTACTATTCTCCCACTTTCTCCTCCTTTCTTCTTTCTTTCTTCTCCTATTTCTCTCCTCCCTCTCTCTCTCTCTCTTAGGACTGACTGCCACACACCCCACACACTCTCTCTTTACTCTATCCCATCTCTCTCTCATCTCTCTTTCTCCTCGATCTCTCCTCTCTCTCCCAAGCTTGGCGCCCTCCACCTCCTTGCCACTGCCATGTAAATCACCTAGAGGGGTGAATAGGTGTTGGCTATAGGTATATGACAAATAATGTAGAATTTAAAACAATTACTAGCAACTAGCAATAAACAATCAAAACACAAGAGATACTTGCAATAAGATGATCAATTTTAGCAAGCAAGAAGAGAGAGAGAGTTAGTTAAGAGATAAGGAGAGCAATCCCAAATGCAAAGATTTGTTTCGAGGTTCGAACCACCGCTCTACGCCCCCGCCCTCACCGCAATGAGGATTATCACTATTGAGATCTCGCAAAATCAACTACCGTTACAAGTTCCCGCAAGAGACTTAACTGACCCGCAAGTCCCTCTTCTGGTGCCACAACACCTACAATCGAGCTCACAAGCTCACTCTAGGCTGCAACCTCTACAACTTCAAGAATACAAGAAAACGTGATCTTCTTCTTGATCACAGAAGCTCACTCAAATACAATCTTATAATCAAGTAAAGTAGTTGAAGCTCTTTGAGATTGTGTGGTGAAAATATCTTGTAAAGATGTAAATGAAAGCTCAAGTTAAAAATCAAGGATGTGAAATTTTGGCTCAATATCTCAAGAAAAGGAATTTTGATCACTAAAAACTTGATCTTGGATGTTAAAAACTTGTTGTAGTACCCATATATATAAGGCATGAAAACTAGTGGAGAAAACCCAATATAGTCGTTGGGATGCGACCCAGAAAAAGATAAATAGAAAACTAGCCATTGGGTTCAAAATCAGAACAAAAGTGTTCTGTCGGTAGACCGACCAGTCGACTGCCAACGATCGAATTTCCAACCGTTAGAGTTAGCGGTCGACCGCCTAGTCGACCGTGTAACCTGAACAGAGAGCCTTGCTCTCTAATGGTCGATCGTGCCCCAACCGAGACTAGAGGTCTCTTAGTCGATCAACCGGTCGGCCGACCGAAGTGGACACAAAGGCACTTCAAAATTCTTGTGCATAATCGGTTGGCTGCTCAGTTGACCGACAGAGTAATTTTGCTCTGTCAACGGTCGACCGGTTGGTCGATCGACTCAGGGCCAAAGTCAGACTTTTGCAAATCTTTTGAAGTCAAATATTTTTTTCTGACACAAAGTATTTTGATTACAAATACAAAATTGAGTTCTCAGAACAAGATAGGTTCAGTGTGTGATAGGAGATCATCACAAACCTAAGTAGAACTATATTTTGATGAAAACACTTTTCTAAAAAGAGAACTTTTCTAAAAAGAGAAATCGTTTTTCCGAAACTCGTTTTTTAAAATAAAACGAGAAACATTTTGAAGTCTTTTAAAAAACACTTGGAGATAGGAATGAAACATGTGCATGTGTGTCAATCTCAATTGCTATCAACCTTTCTCCCTTGGTTTTAACAAAGCTATAAATTCTGAACTAAAATACAGAATACATAAATCTTGTATAGCCTTTACTCTTTGCAAACTTTGATCCTTGAGCGTGTTGAGTCCCATGTATGTGCCTTCTTGGTGCTTAGGCTCTTGGATCATCATCTTTAAGGACCAAAAAAATGGGGTGAGTCTTATCTGGGAAGCCAAATGCAACAACGAGATTTCCTGAAACGTGTTTAAAGGAAATTGTTAGAAAACATAACTTCACATGTTTTGTTATCATCAAAACTAGGGCAAATGGCCTTTGGGACAACAATCTCCCCCTTTTTGATGATGACAAAACACATGGAGTTATTCCAAATAAATAGGAAATAGACTTCAAGTGAAGTTCCCCCTAAACACATGCATATAACACATATATTGTTTAAATGAAATACAACATATAAAGTCATATGAGTATGATGTTATAAAGCAAGCTATATGCAACACATTTATGTATACAAAGAATATAAAAATATGAACGAGTATTCTCAAACAGTTTCTTCTAACCTTCCAATACCACCAACCTCCAAAACACGTGGTAGATGGAAGGTATACATTAGGATACACATAATAAAAGACATACTACACCACTCAAATAAGAGATATGTATTAAAAACCAATAATAAGAGAGATACATAACTTGCCAATAAAAGATGATATCATAAAAGAAACAACCATATCAAAAACACAAGTCCTTGCCATAACAAAATAAGGTACTACATGTCAAAGCATATTACATGTTTCAAATAACAAATATATGTCCAAAGAGTACCAAATACATAAAAAAATAAAAACATAAAGGCAGCCCCTAGACAACTCCAATCATTCCCCCTTTTGTCAGCATCACAAAAGGGGTTCAATCTTCCTGAAAATCTAGATCTTCTGGAGGAGCCGGTACATCAGATGGAGCTGGAGGAGGAACCCATGGATCAAACGGAGGACCCATAACTGAAAGAGGCTGCGCATAACCGCTCGAAAGAGGAGCATGCCATGCTTGCCTACCAAAGCTCTCATTAACACATGTCTGAAGGCATCGAATGGAAATGCAGATATACGTCAAGCCATTCAGATATCCCTGTTGGATCTCTTCCTGATGAGTCGACTCTTCTCAAGTTGAGAACTGATCTTCAGAGAGTGTTCTTGAAATTGAGCTGAGAGTACAGTATAGGGATGATGAGGATCCAGGTTCAAAAGGTGGAACAACAGGAGGGGGTTGAGGAAGAGGAGCACATTTTCCAATATTCATCCTCTTGAGGAGAGTGTTGTTGATATCAATTGAGGGTGCAATGGACCTTTCACCCAAGAGATCAAATTTTAGCTGCTTTAGGAGACGGGTGATTAGCATCCCAAAATGTAGGTGCCTATTTGGGATCAAAAGATTATTCGAGAACATGAAATCAACGATGAACTTTGGGATATTGACTCTAATGCCTTTCAAAAGGCAATAAATCAGAAGAGTAGTAGATCCCCGGGCGTGACTATACTCTCCTAATTTTGACAAGAGATTATAGAACACAATTTTAGTCAGGACTTGGGTGATGAGAGTGTAGTACTTCACCTCCTCATTCCTCATTAAAGTCGAGTTCTCATCACTGTGAAGCAATAGAGACACTGTGAGAACAGTCTCACCGTTCGAGTACTCGAAATCATGAAGGTCTATATTATGAATGTCTACTCCCTCACAGGAGAGATGTAGTAGATGGCAAATTTCTCCATGGAGATGTTATATATCTTTTCCATGACTCTAGATCGGATCTGGTTATTTTGAAAGCATAGATTAGAGTAAAAATAGTGAACTAGCTCAGGATAAACATGTTCTTTGATGGAGAGAAGATATTCTAGTGAGCTGATACTCAAGATTTGTCCAAGATTAAGGTGATCAAAATCAACAAGAACCACCGCACGACCCGAAATCACATTTTGTTGTGAATTATAAAGAATTTATGAGATGCATTTTGTGAAACAAATGGATTTGTGATGATTCGGGATGTTTGCTTTTTCGGTTCTTGCACGCTTAGACATGGTGCGAAAATAAGATGAAGATCACAATCTAGGCACGAATTTAGAAGGAATTGAAGGGAAAATTGGCATACAAAATTTTGGGGAAAACTTAGGGTTATACCTGAGAAAATCTCAAAATTTTCACCTTGAAAACAAGAAATCTGGAGCAAAGAGATGAGATCCAATAATTTTTTGGTGTTTAATTAAGGGATAGGGATGATTCGCGAGAGAGAGAGAGGAGGGACGAAAATGGGGAAGAAGAGAAGATGTCAGTTTAAAGAAGAGAGAATGAGAAATAAAAGGGATCTTGGGTTTTAAACAGGTCAAAAACTGCCCAGACCTGACTTTCGGTCGACCGATTGGTCGACCGGGTCTACCCGAAACCAAAATGGGTTACAGGCGGTCGACCGCTCAGTCGACCGGCTCAAGGGCGAAAGCAAAAAAATGTTATACCAGGCTATTTCGGCCACTGCTCGGTTGATCGACCTTATTACAGGCCAAATCGGTCGATCGGTCGGTCAACCAGAACAACCCTAAAAACTGATTTTAAATTATGTAAAAATAGGGTTTTGAAAATACTTTAATCACAAATCTTTTTCATATATAAAATAGAAATAGAGATCCACAATCTTATAGGCATGGTCAAAAAACAAAATATGATATCAAGATATATTTAGCATATATAAAAATATATTTTGCAATATTTAACTCATATATTAAGCAATTTAAAATACAAGATTTTGAAGCTGAATGCCCTTAACGGGTTCTGAACTTCTCCTCGTCATTCCTCTAGGTAAGAGTTGAGGCACGTAATTACATTCTTGATTTATTGCTTAAAATTGATTTAAATAAGATAAGATATCCAAATACAATATAGATACACAAAAAAAATATGTGCATGTATGTGAACAAATAAATCTAAGTACATATCCATATATATCTATAAAAAAAATGAGCATGGGTATACACTACAAGCATGGGCAAGCAATCCATGGGCTAGTAGATTGAACAAAAAAACTTGTCAAAGAACTAGCTCAAATATAAACATGCTATCAAAAACAAAAATCATGTTAAAATGAATAAAAAGCTAGCTTTTCCTTTGCATATATAGCTCTAACCAGACATGAAATATTCAAGTGGAGATATTACTGAACCATAGGCAATCTCCCAAAAAAAGGTGGTGTTCTCTCACCTCTCTTCCTTGATAGCGATGCATTATATCGGTTGATCCTTTGAGCTCCAATGCATCCACCACCAAGGCACCAACTCCCCCTACGTCTTGGAGGAGAATACACCTACATCAATAAAATTTTGTATGTTTTTTGGTACCTAAATCTTTTTGGGTCCTATCGGCTAGTACTTTCTCGGACCCATACATTTTTGTTTATCATATTTAACTTTGCATAACAAAATTTAGCTAAATGGCCTTTACATCCGCAATGTGTACAAGTATACACTTTGCCATAAATAAATGCATGATTGTGTTGATGTGTAAGTGAGGCATGTTGTGCATGTGACGTATGTTGTGTATGAGTGGATGTGTGTTTCCTTTAGGTTTTGCCCTTTGGAAACATTGAGCTAAATTTATTCATATCAAAAGCACATTTCTTTAATGTAGAATCTAAAACATCAATACGTTTTGAATACTAGAAAATTCTTTTCTATCAAAACCAATGTTAGGGCAAACAATTTTGTGATCATTGAAATCCTTTTTGGTCTTTTCAAAACAAATAAATAACTAATTTTTCTCTTTAAAAACAATATCTAATTTGTTCTTTAAAAGATCATTTTCTTTTTTCAATTTTTATTTTGAGCAATAGAAACTCATACCGTTTTGTAATTCTTCAAAAACTTGAGCGAGCTCATCTATGGTTAAATTATCTTTATCAAGAGGGGTTTCAATATTTACCTTAGATGTCCCCTCTCTATTTGTCATGAAGCAAATGTGTGCGGTGTCGATTTCTTCTTCGAATTTGGTTTTTGAATCGTCCCACGTGGCCATTATAGCCTTTTTCTTCTTGTGCACTTTCTTAGAGGTGATAGCTTGTAGAGAAAGGCAATCCGCGATGAGATGGCCTATCTTCTTACAATGATAGTAAGGACTCATCTCCTCCTTCTCGAGTCTTTCTTGGGGTCTTCCTCTTCGGAAGTTGTTTTGTCTTCCCTTCTTATAAAACATCTTGCCCACTCTTCAAATGAGCATGGCGAAGTCCTCATCACTATCTTTCAATGATTCTTCTTCTTCAATGGATGAGAGAGTAGACTTGAAAGTATGGATTTCTTCTTTGGAGGCTCCCTTTCTTCTCGCACCTTCATATCCATCTCATGTGTCTTGAGATTTTTAATGAACCCCGAGAAGTTCATTTCTTCCCTATCATAGAGCTCCTTTAATGTTATAGCCTTCAATTTTCAAGCTTTGGGGAGAGCTCCAGTGACCTTCCTTATCTTTGTTAATGAAGTCACCTAAAGAAGATAACCAATTAGTAACCTTGGCGAACCGTGTGAGCATCTCATCAATACAATCATTGTCAAGCATGTGGAAATCTCATATTGACAACGACGCAAGTTAACTTTAGATCTCTTGACTTGATACGTTCCTTTATGAGTAATGATTAAATCATTCTAAACCTCATAAGCAGATTTGCAATTAATTATACGAGAAAGATATCATCATTTAATACTTCTATAAGTGCATATTGTACTTTGACATTGGCTTCATAGTCCTTGACGGTTGTTTCAGACTATGTATTCTCATTACTGTGGGTTCAACAAATTCTTTTGTAATGGTCTTGGCTATATCTAACTCCTAGGGACTTAAGAAATAGAGTCATCTTGACTTCCAAATGGGGAAGTTCAACCCATCAAATTTGAGTGGGGACTTGATGCTAGAGAAGTCGTGTGATGCCATGAAACAAGTAAAAGTGCAAAGATAAATAGCAAATGCAACAAATGTATATAGTCAAATGTAGGGTCTCCCTAAGGTGGTTAAACAAAACTAGAGTTAGGCTCTAATACAAATTGTAAATCACTTAGAGGGGGTGAATAGGTGATGTCTATAGGTTTATGACAAATAAGATAGAATTTAAAAATAATTACTAGTAACTAGCAATAAACAATCAAACACAAAAGATACTTGCAATAAAATGATCAATTTTAGCAAGCAAGAATAGAAAGAGTTGAGTTAAGAGATAAGGAGAGCAATCGCAAATGCAAAGATGTGTTTCGAGGTTTGAGCCACCGCTCTACATCCTAGCCTTCACCGCATGAAGGATTTCCACTATTGCGATCTCGTGAGATCGACAACTGTTACAAGTTCCAGCAAGAACTCAACTGACCCACAAGTCCCTCTCTTGGTGCCGCGACACCTACAATCGAGCTCACAAGCTCACTCGAGGCCGCAACCACTATAACTTCAGGAATACCAGAAAACGTGATCTTCTTCTGGATCACAAAAGCTCACTTAAACACAATCCTATAACCAAGTAAAGTAGTTGAAGCTCTTTAAGGTTGTGTTGAAAATAGCTTGTAAATATGTAAAGGAAAGCTCAAGCTAAAAATTAAGGATGTGAAATGTTGGCTCATTATTAAAATTTTCTCAAGAAAAGGAATTTTGATCACTTAAACTTGATCTTGGGTGTTAAAAATCGGTTGTAGGGTTTTTCTACAGTACCCACATATATAGGGCATGAAAACTAGTGGAGAAAACCCAATATAGTCGTTGGGATGTGACCCAGAAAAAGACAAACAAAAAACTAGCCATTGGGGTCAAAATCAGGATAAAAATGTTCTGCCGGTCGAGCGGCCGGTCGACCAGCAACGATCGAATTTTTGACCGTTAGGGTTAGCGATCGACTGCCCGGTCGATCATGTAATCCAAACAGAGAGCCTTGCTCTCTGATGATCAATCGATTGGTCGACCTCGACCGTGCCCTAACTGAGACAATCGGTCGACCGAAGTGCACACAAAGACACTTCAAAATCCTTGTGCATAATCGGTCAACCACTCGGTTGACCGACAGAGCAATTTTGTTCTGTCAACGGACGACCGGTCGGTCGACCGATTATGCACAACGTCAGACTTTTGCAAATCTTTTGAAGTCCAACATTTTCTGACACAAAGTTTTTTTTATTACAAATACAAAATAGAGTTCTTAGAACAAGATAGGTTCAGTGTGTGATAGGAGATCATCACAAATCTAAGTAGAACTATATTTTGATAAAAAATACTTTTCTAAAAAGAGAAACTTTTCTAAAAAGAGAAACCGTTTTTTCGAAACTCATTTTTGAAAACTAAAATGAGAAACATTTTGAAGTCTTTTCAAAAACACTTGGAGATAGGAATGAAACGTGTGTGTGATCTCTATAGCTATCAACCTTTCTCCCTTGGTTTTAACAAAGTTATAAATCCTAACTAAAAATACAGAATAAATAAATCTTGTATAGTTTTTACTCTTTGCAAACTTAGATCTTTGAGCGTATTGAATCCCATGTATGTGCCTTCTTGGTGCTTAGGCTCTTGAATCATCATCTTCAAGGCTCCAAAATAGTGTGAGTTTTATCTAGGAAGCCAAATGTAGCAACGAGAATACTGAAACTTATTTAAATAAAATTGTTAGAAAACATAACTTCATATGTTTTGTTATCATTAAAACTAGGGAAAATGGCCTTTGGGCCAACATGCTTGCCGCCAAGCACCCCGGCTTCTCCTAGGCCGGCCACCTCCCTCCACCACCACTTCCAAACTTTACCTCCATCTCCTGCTTCCTCTCTCTGATTGTACATGCGTATTGCATATTTAGTGTCACATATGTCATATTTCTTCATTTATTTTTGTAATAAAACCCTGCTATTTAATTCATTTTCACGTCTAGTATTTTGCAGGGAAATAGACCGGTTTATCCAATTAATTCCAAAAATTTAAAGATGAAGCAAATCAACAGGGATCTAATCAAATCCGGAGGTTTTAGAAGCAATTCTATCTGAAGACAGGGTATATCAGAGAAGATGATACCAGTTAACATCAGTTAAAATCAGATTTTTGAAGACCCATTTTGATAGCTGAAGATAAAAGGAGATTTTGTCAAATCCATAGTTGAAAATTGAAAATCCAGTTGGAGATAAACTAGGATCGAGCATCGACGGCTGCCTCGCTCCCAGGATTTGGCCTAACGGCTAGATCCTGGCCTCGCAGACGTAGTAAAAGCCGTTTTTGTGCGGCTTAAACAAAAATGGTTGGGGGAGCGGTTGCTCCCCTATCTTCGTAACCTCTCCCCTATCTTTTTAACCTATAAATACCCCCTTGCACAGTAAAAAAAAAGAGAAAATTAGAATTAAGTTTTTTTTCCTTTGTTCTTAAGGCTAGGATCATTGTTAGCTAGTTTATGAGAAGTTTTATCTCAGTTATTGCTTTCTAGTTTAGGCCAGTAACAAACTCAGAGAGAGAAAGAGTGGTGCAATTAAAGATTGAACGTGACATCAATAAAGGTTCAAAACTTTTCTTCATCTCCTCTTTGTGACGGTATGTTTATGTTCTTTATTCATTCTTTTAGTTGTTATTCATTTGTCATAAGTAGCTAATTTTCCTCTTTCTGGACTCACTAATCCCTTATGTCTAGTTCTACTCTTAATCAGTTTTAATGAAAAGAACAATTAAATCATTTGAATGCCTAAATTTAAGCCTTATTTTAGTGAGTGTTCTTGAATGCACATGAGGATGGGATTAGTTTTCAACTTACACTTTGAAGTTAATATTTTAAAAAGAACTTGTTTTTATTCCATGCTTGCTTAATTGCCTTGATGGTTTAACATTCAACTTTAGAACGATTTCAAAACCACTGTTTAATTTCTATATTCTATCTTATGTGTTTTACTTGACTTCTCTTAATTATAAGATTAAACTTTTACCTCTGATCACATTGAGGCACTTAAACTTTTAAGAGAAAAATCTATAGTTGAGTAAAAGATTAGTGATTCTTACTTTAAAAAATCATCACTCTTTTGATCAAGATTTCTTTGAAATCACTTTTTCCAAAATTTCTTATCATTTTCACTTTTTCTTCAAGCACATCTCAATCACTCCATATTCTTTTCTTCTACAAACCGACACAAAAGCTTGTTTTCTCAAAAATACAGAAACGCTTGCATCACATCTCTCCTCGTGGTTACGACCCATTAGCCTTAGGCTACACGGTAACTCTCTTTAATTCGAATCAATTTTTGGCGCCGTTTCCAGAGAGGGAACGATATTCTTTAGGTTTAAACAAGTTTGGTGTTCTGTTTCAGGGTTAAGAAAATCAGTTGAAGGGATCTAGCATTGCAAAAGAAGACTTACTGTTTTGTTTCCCTGCTCTAGAAAGTAGGGAACAAGACTCAAAGAATTTACCGGCGAAAACATATACATTGCCGCGTAACCGTAGCAATTTTGTGGAACTACTATATTTTTTTGCAGGACATATTGCTCTACAAAATAAACTTTCTGTAATTGCTAGTTTTGATATTTGATTACTTTATAACTCTGTTTTAATCCAACAATGATTGATTAATTGAAATTACCTAAAAACCGTTTAGACTTGCATTTCAAGGCATTTATCTAATTACGTTTCATTTCAATTACTGTTGAAAAAAGCTGGAGACAAGGTACATTTGTATAGCATCTAGCTTAGGAAATATTCTTGGGCGATTTACTTGCTTTTTGAATGTTATTTTTGCTATATCTTGCACACTTGCACTAAATCATCTTAAAGGCAAAAACCCAATATAAGATAAGGTGAGAGTCATTACCCTTCCTTGGCCCACAAAACATCTCCAAATACGCACAACCTAAGCCTAATTTAAAATCTAATAGACGTTGACCCTAGGGACATCTCAGACTCACTAGGAGATTGACCTAAAAGGGAAGTTGTTAGAATTTGACTCTTGCCAAATTGATGTTAAAGGTCAGAGATTGAGAGGCGAAATCTCGAAGGCTGGTGTTTGGCTTAATTAGGCTCGTCGCTTTTGTCCCGGATATCTCCCACCAATCTTGGCCCAATATGACCGATTAAGTTGTAGTCAAATTCTGCAATATACGTCTCATAGACAATCTAACTAGTTAGGAGTCATCTAGGTCTAAGTTACCTTAAAATAGACTTGGTTGAATTTTGTTCTTTCTTTTGACTGTTTGGTGAACTTGTTTGTGGTAGTAATTGTGTATGCAAGTGTGGTCGAGAGACCCAAATACATCTAGTTAACTAAAAGAAGCTCACCACCCAAACTGGAACCAAAACAGATCCGTTTGGCTCAACCAACATCTCTGAATGATAGGTTCTATCCCATGAGAACCTCCCTTCTATCTTGCATTCGGCTCCCGGAAGCCGATGGTAACAATTTCGAACTTAAGCCATAATTCATCAACACTCTCCCAGAGTTTCATGTTCTAGCATCCGAGGATGTGTATTTCTTCATAAGAGAATTTGAAGAAGTATGCCCTTATGATGCGAATACACCAGTTAGGAGACGATGTGGTTAGGTTACGTTTCGTCCCTTTCGCCCCTAAGGACCAGCCAAGAAATGGCTATACAGTTTAGCGGTTAATTCTATCACATCGTGGGATGATTTACTCAAGGCCTTCTTAAAGAAATTCTACCCTATCCACAAGACTGCTCTCATTAGGAAGAACATCATGTAGTTCAAGTAAGAACATAGTGAACTATTTTGGAGGTACTTTGAACGTTGCAAGGACCTCCTTGCCCAATATCCTCATCATGGCATAGAGAAGTGGTGATAATGCCAAATTCTCTATGACAGTTTAGACTACAAAACCAAGATCCTCTTAGAAATCATGTGCCAAGGGGGATTATCGCAAAAGGATGAACATCAAGTGTGAGATTTATATGAGAATCTAGCTGAGAAAACTATCCAATGGGAACCAACTCACAAAAAGTCTAGGAACACTAATCCTATCTCTTCAAAATGAGGTATCCATTCTATAGAATCATTTATATTGCCGAAGGTAGAATTGCCAACCTAGCGAGGAACTCCTCAAAACAAAAGAACTGGTTCCAATGAACCAAGTCAGCCCTAACCAAATTCGAAATTCGGGCTGTACTTACTGTCAAACCATGAACCATGTGTTTAAAGAATGTCCTATTTTCATGTCTAGCAAATATTGCCTGAGCCCATGAATATGGCCTTTTGAGGCCCCACGATAATTTTTACTCTCAAACGTACAATCTTGGTCTAAAAATCAGCTGAATTTTTCTTGGAGTCAAAATAATCATGACCACTCAAGGTCAAACCACTTCCAACTAAATTTTCCCAATTATCATCGCAATTCTTCCAATCATCAACCCAATTTTCATAATTATCAACACAGCTTTCCCACCAAGCTCCACAACCTTCCTTCCAGGGTCCCCCTGCTGATAAGAAAATGACTGATATGGAGGAATATTGAAAATTTGATCAGGTCACAAATATGTTTCATGCAAAACCAAGGACATCAATTGAACAACTGCTTTAAAGCCATATCTAGGTTAGAGGTTCAAATTAGTTAGCTAGCTCCCTAAGTGAAAGACTTAAACAGACTTTTCCTAGTTAGTCGATAACAAACCCTAGGAACTCTAATCAAGCTCATTTGGCTCAAGAGGATGAAATGAATCAATGTAATATTATTCATACATTGAGGTCGGGTAAGAAAGTTGATAATCAAGTGTCAATGCTAGCCAATCTCATTCAGCACAACCAAATGCAAGCATCCACCTCATCTACCAATCCATCCCAATATGATGAGTCTGAAAAAGATAAGTCAGCTGATCAGGTGCACAAACTTATAATATCATTTCCAATAGGCTTAAGAACAACAAGCAGAATGCACACATAGAAAATATAATTGAGGTCTTTAATCAAGTGAAGATTAATATGTCACTTCTTGATGCTATCCAACAGGTCCCATCATATGCAAAATATCTTAAGGATATTTGCACCAAGAAGAGGAAGACTAATGTACTCAAGAAAGTCTGCTTAGCTACTAACATTAGTGAGCTACTGTCAGGTCCGATCCCTGCAAGTATGTGGATCGGGATTGTCTTACCATTATCTACACTTTAGGATAAGTTGAAATTAGTCATGCACTTCTTGACTTGGGGGCAAGGATCAACTTGCTCCCCATTTCAGTTTATCAACAACTCAGGTTGGGCAAGCTTAGTCCGACCCGAGTCACCATCAATTGGCTGTCCAGTCAATGAAGGTTCCTAAGGGAAAGATTAATGATGTCCTTATCCGGTCAGAGAATCTATCTACCTTGTTAATTCTATAGTTCTTGAGACACAACCTGTGTCCCATCCTAGGACTCAAACTCCTGTTATCTTAGGACACCCGTTCGTTACTACTGCCAATGCAATTATTAACTGTAAGAATGAATCCATGAGGTTAACCTTTGGAGACATGACTAAAGAAGTTAATTTCTGTAACCTAGGAAAGCAACCCCGTGATGTAGAGGATCAAACATTTGAAGTCATCCTCATTGAGAATATTACTAGTGCACATAAAGAAGAATTGGAGTTAGAAACTGAAAGTGAGTTCGAATTGGAGTCTATGGATCTTGACCTTGATCATATTGTCGAGTCTATTGTGAATTGGGCATCAAGCCCTATTTCATCAAATTTGGAACCAACAAACTTGACTCCTTCCATTGAGCCTTCCTCTTCTATAGAATTGAAAGCTTTGCCTAAGCATCTAAAGCACATCTACTTAGGCGAATGAGAGACTCTTTCAGTTATCATAGCATCACATTTGACTGCAGGGCATGAAGAAAGCCTTATGTCAGTTCTTAGAAAATATAGGGAAGTCATTGGTTGGATCATGACCGACACTAAAGGATTGAGACTAGCCATAGTTCAATGTCGCATTCATCTCAATGAAGGAGCAACACCAAAGAGACCCACAGCGTAGGTTAAATCCTATCATGCAAGAGGTTGTTCATACTGAAATTGTGAAACTCTTAGAAATGGATCATTTACCCCATTTCGGATAGCCAATGCTTAAGTCCTGTCCATGCGATACTTAAGAATTCCGGTTCCACTGTAGTGAAAAATGAGAACAAAGAGTTGGATCCAAACTCAACTCCCCACAAAGATTCGAGTTTGTATCGATTATAGAAAATTAAATGCTGCCACTAGTAAGAACCATTTTTCACTGCCCTTCATTGACTAAATGCTTAAACGTCTAGCTGGCCACAAGTATTATTTTTTCTTGGATGGTTACTCGGGTCATAATTAAATCCCAATAGCTCCGGAGAACCAAGAAAAGACTACATTTACATGCCCATTTGGGATATTTTCTTGTCACCGAATGTCTTTTAGTTTGTGCAATGCCCCAACAACGTTTCAACATTGCATGTTGAGTCTATTCTCTGACATTGTAGAACGATTCTGAGAAATATTCATGGACGATTTTCATTTTTAGAGATTCATTCAATCAATGTCTTCACCATCTCAAACTTGTCCTTCAACGCTGTGCTAAGGAAAACTTGACTTTAAATTGGGAGAAATACCACTTCATGGTATGACATGAAATTATCTTGGGTCATGAAATCTCAAAGAGAGGGATTGAAGTAGACAAAGCCAAGATTGAAGTCAAAGCAAAGCTGCTTATGCCCAAATGTGTCAAAGATATCTGATCTTTTTTGGGACATGCCGGTTTCTATCATAAGTTTGTTATGGACTTTACCAAGATTACTAGACCCTTAACCAACCTTTTAATTAAATAAGTGCCCTTTACATTTGGTAATGGATGTCTTAATGCTTGGGAGAAGCTAAAGAAGGAGCTTTTTTCTATACCAATCATATCTGCACCGGATTGATCAAAGCCTTTTGAAATCATGTGCGACGCTTTAGATTTTCCCATAGGCGTTGTCTCAGGACAGCGCATTGATAACAAGCAGCACGCGATTTATTACTCAAGCAGGACTCTTAATGATGCCCAAATGAGCTACACTATAACTGAGAAGGAATTTTTAGCTCTAGTGTTTGCTTTGGAGAAAATATATCCCTACCTACTTGGGTCCAAAATCACAATCTTCATCGATCATTTTGTGCTGAGATACCTCATGATGAGCAAGGATGCCAAGGCCCGACTAATTTGTTAGATCCTCCTTCTTCAAGAATTCGATCTCGAGATTCGAGATAAGAAAGGCGTAGAAAATATTGTTGCTGACCATCTCTCGCGTATCCCAAACTCTCTATGCAACAAATTGCTCATTAATAATAACTTTCCCGATGACCAACTCTTAGTAACATTTAGGAAACCTTTGCCGACATAGTGAACTACTTAGTCTCAAACCAAACTCCATCTCATTAGTCGAAACAAGATGTATATCGGTTCTTATCTCAAGTCTGGTATTTTTTTAGAGGAACCATATCTTTTCAAGTACTGTTTTGACTAAATTATTAGGAGATACATTCTCGATGAGAAAATTAAGAGTGCTCTATCATTTTGTTACGAGCTTACATGCGGTGGACACTTTAGTCCGTGCAAGACTACTGAAAAAGTGCTACAAAGTGGGTTCTATTGGCCCATTTTGTTCAAAGATCCTACGAATTCTACAAGACATGCCCTAGATGCCAAATGTAGGAAGGATCTTGAAATAAAATATGATGCCCCTCAATTCAATTCTAGAAATAGAACTCTTTAATGTTTGGGACATTGACTTTATAGGTCATTTTCTAACTCATTTGAAAACCAATACATATTGGTTGTTGTGGACTATGTGTCAAAATGGGTAGAATCCATCCTAGCAAGACTAATGACAACAAGATTATTGTCAAGTTCTTGAAAGAGAATATTTTTTCGCGATATAGGACCTAAGTGACAATGATAATCATTTCTGCAATAGAACTTTTGAAGCTCTTATGCGAAATAATGCTTTAACACACAAATTGTCAATACCATATCATCCTCAAATTAGTGGGCATGTAGAGATTTCTAATAGACAAATTAAACTTATTTTGGAGAAGACTGTAAGCCAAAACCAAAAAGATGGGTCCACCAAACTTTTAGATGAAGACTGTAAGCCAAAACCAAAAAGATGGGTCCACCAAACTTTTAGATGCCTTATGGGCTTACAGGACCGCTTTCAAAACGATTCCAGGGATGTCTCCGTATAGGCTATCTTTGGAAAAGCTTGTCACCTACTTATTGAGTAAGAGCACCAGGCCTTATGGGTAATCAAGTAACTAAATTTTGATTTGGACAAGGCCGGTGACCTTCAAAATTATAAATTTCTAAATTAGAGGAGTTGAGAAATGAGGCCTATGAGAATGCGAAGATCACGAAAGATAGAGTTAAGGTTTTTCATGATAAGTATATCATAAGGAAAGCTTTTTTCCCCGACAAAAAATCTTACTCTATAATTCTAGACTTCATTTTTTTTTAGAAAAATTAAAATCAGGATGGACTAGGCTATTCATTGTAAAGACTGTATTGTCACATGGTGCTGTAGACATCAGTAACCCCAAGAACGGGAATGATTTTAACGTAAATGGTCAACGCCTTAATCCTTTCTTGTTATCGGTGCTGATTGGTCTATTCGACCTAGTGTATCAGTAACATCACCTCTTTTATATTTATTTCATGCATCTATACATTTCTTTCATACATTAGGGATAATGCATAAGATAGGTATGGGGAAGGAGCATTAACATTTAGCATAACATTTAACATGACAAAAAAAATCCTTTTTTAAGTAAGACATAATATTTTGATCTATTTTTGTACAAAAATTAAGTTAATATTAAGGAGTAAGAGAATCCAAATTAGAATTTTTATACTTGATCAAAATAAAATTATTTGTTTAATTTCTAGGGCTAGGAAGAAAAAATTAGAAAAATAATTTAGTCTTGATTTTTATCTTAATGAAATATACATACTTTATACACTTTCACACTTAGGTTCAACAACAAAAATTCTTATGTCTTATAAAAAAAGAGAAAAGAAAGAAATAAAAAGAAAAATATATATTAAAATTCTCTAATTAAGCTGAGCATTTGTGCCTCATGAAGCATAAGTATGCACGCCTAAATGTGTCCATATTATAAATAAAACTCTTAGTTTTGTGGCCATATTTGCTTGAGTCCTTAAGTTTTGGGGTTTTTTTCTCACCTGATGCCCTAAAACTATTCGGTTTGGGAGTCACCGACTAAGACTCGTTACGTGGGCAAATTAGAAAGCCTAATAGAACTAAGAGATATTACCGCCAGAATAAAAGGCATAAGAGTTAAAAGTTGAAGATCCTTAGTCAAAAATTTCACGGTCACAAGATGCATATGACTTAAGGTAAAATAATAAATTAAGTGAGACATATGATTTTAATCCTTACCTTTAATGATTACAAGTTTTGAATAGAGACTAAGTTTAGGAATGAACAATTTAGTGAACTTATGACTTATAAATTACTTAAGTTTTTTGCAAAAGTTTGTCAAATATTTGTTCTCTCATTAAAAGGAAACACTAACATTTTTAAAATTTTTGAATTTTATGGGTGTAATCTACTGAAAACCCTCACGAGGTAAAACTCATCCTTTAGGGGTAACCTAGAGGTTTAACGGCTTCTTGCACGTGCTAAGTTCAACCGTGATTCGAACGAAGACTAGGTTAGCTCTACTTTTCTTTGTTTTGCTCGAGGACGAGCAAAAGATAAGTGTGGGGTGTGATTGTATACGTGCATTGCATATTTAGTGTCACTTATGTCATATTTCTTCATTTATTTTTGTGATAAAACTCTGCTATTTAATTCATTTTCATGTCTAGTGGTATGTAGGGTAATTAATGGGAAAAATGGAGAAATGGATCGGTTTATCCAATTAAATGCAGAAATTAAAGATGAAGCAAATAAACAAGAATATACTCAAATCCATAGGTTTTAGAAACAATTCTATCTGAAGATCTGGTATATCAGAGAAGATAGTACCAGTTAAAAACAGATTTTTGAAGACCCATTTTTGATAGCTGAAGATAAAAAGGAGATTTCATCAAATTCAGAGTTGAAAATTGAAAATCTAGTTGGAGATAAAGCAGGATCGAGCATCAACGGCTGCCTCGCTCCCAGGATCTGGCCTAACGGGGGCTGCTGCCCCCTCTCTCCTTGATTTCCCTTTCTCTATTATTCTTTTTCCTCTCTCCTCTCTTCCCTCTCTATTATTCTATTTCCTCTCTTCCCTCTCTAATTGTACCCGTATGTGTGCACGTGTTTTAGGATTTCGAGATTTGCGGTATTTTTTTGAAGATTTAGGCGAATGTTCTCGATTTATTCGGGTACCTCGCTATGACGGGTGTTTTATTGTATTTTTGAGTTTATGTATTATACTCTGAGATTATTGTGATTTTATTATAGAGTGTGTATGTATATCAATGATATGTAATGCATTCTCTGGATTGATGCCTGTAATAGTGTAAACGATATTATATTTGTGCTTCTGTTATACTAACCCTCGTGTAGGTACCCTTGTATAGCCCAATGCCCAGGGTACCCAATGGGCACTGTGCCCTGTACCCTCTGAGTTTCGTGGTAGCTGCAAGGAGTGCGCTTAGACCTTACGCTCACTTATTTAGCGCCCAACGCTATTGTTTGTTATTTTCCTGCTTATATGTGTGCTCATGTGTACTAACGTTATTTTATACAGGTACCTACTTAACCCTCTAGCCCTATTAGACCTTATGGTCTTTCTTATGCCCACTTCCCCGAAAGAGGATGCGCTTAGACCGTTCGCGGTCTCTCGGCTTCACCTGATAGGCGAACCTAGCGCTCAGTGCTTTGTCGCTAACTCCATTCGAGCGTAGTTACGCCGTGATCGAAGCCTCGTTATGAGTGATGCAGAGCGGTTTACCCGCCACCACACACGTGCATTAGCTTCGCCACGAGTAGTAACCACGCTTTAGCGTTATGCGCTAGTTTCACTCCAGCCTTATTTAAGCTTCGCTTGGATGTTCGTTTGTCTGCTCGCTGACTTTATTTCTGCCTTGGTTAGCCTCCGGGCTTGACCACTCTATTATAGCTTTGTTGTTATCTGTTACTGTATTTACATACGTGTGTTTGGTACTAACACCTTCATAGGTACTTAATCTGCATTCTGGCTTATTAGGGCTCTCGCTCACTTTCAGACCTCTTAGCTACACCTGGTAAATGAGCCTAGTGCCCAGTGCTTTAACGCTAACTCCATCCTAGTGTAGTTATGCCGTGAGCGCCGCTTCTTCATGGGTGATGCGGAGCAGTTTACCCGCCACCACACGCGTGCGTTAGCTCCACCGTGAGTCATAATCACACGAAACATGATGGCGTCTAGTGTTGTGCGTTATCTTCGCTCTAGCTTTACTTAGCTTCACTTGGATATTCGTTTACTCGCTTGCCTGCTTGATAATTTAACTATTATTCTTTTTTCTTTATGATTATGAAGAGTTTGAAATCATTACTTATACTATTTTTTAAAACTGTATTATTTTTCTGTATTCTTACCGATCCCCTATATCAGTATCGTTTTCTTGTATTCATATTGATCTCCTATATTGATACTGTTTTCTTGTATTGTGATACACGATAATTGACATCTACTGTGCTAATCACTTGACAGCTATCACTTGCTATGTTGATCACTTGACACCTGTCACCTGTTATGATATCACCTATCACCTGCATGTTATTACTTGCCATATTATTATTTATCACTGCCACATGTTATATTACCACTTGACTTATGATTATCATATTATTGGAATCTTATAACTGCTATCTTGTATTATATACAGTGATCATGTATCTCTAGTACTCTTATAATTCATAAACCTGTCTTACTTCTGCTATTTCTATAATTGATAATTACATAATAATCGATAATAAAAAAACCAACTTACATCAGGTAAGAGGAAATTAATGGACTTCAAGTGATAAATATGTTTATAGTGGTATTAGGTATATTGTGTAACTAAAAGTTTCGGTTCTATCTGATCCAGGTGTTTCGAGGGGAGCGCTGGCTTCATTCCTCCTATTATATTCCTGAATGGCCATACAGTAAGAATCACCTCCATATGCCTTGCGGTCGGCTTCATACACCAGCAGCGAAACACCCTGGATCATGGTCCCGAGCATGCATGGGACCCACTGTAAACATAACCCGTTGGTTTCATCATAAGTTTCCAATAACAATCTTGACTTAATCATATATGGATATATGTGGAATGTAACGTACGCCTGTACACATACTAAGATATATGGGTCGGACGAGTAATAATAAGATACTAATATAATAATTCATTGGTGTTTGATCAGATTTCATGCAGTTTTGAAATTTGGGTTGTATACATTTAGATTTCGATAACGTGAGATATAAGGTTATATGTGAGGGTTTCTTTGTTTAGATTATTCCCTTGATGTATATCTCATGAAGTCGTAAACTGGGTTATATAACTGATTTTGTTGTATCAGCTTTCATCGGATTTTGATTCAGATTTCGAGTTTTACTTATTATTATTATATCTATATATACACTTTGTTACCACTTGTGTACTACTCTACTAATCTCCTGTTGTTATCATACTATACACAGCCTGTCTCTTACTTGATATTACACTTGTACTACTGTTCTTAACCTCCTGACTTGCTTACTTCTGATTTTCTGCAGATTCTCTGTTTACCATTATAATCACTACTTCTTGCTGGTTCATACTGTACTCTTGTTATGTTATTTGAGGATAACTCGAGTTGTGTGTACTCATTCGATGGAGACATGAGATGTATGGTAGATATATGAGAGTTTTCTTATTTGGATTATTCATTTGACATATCAATCTCATGGATCCGTCATTGAGCCTGTATAACTGATTTTGTCGTATCTGTATATCTTATCACTTGATGTCTTATTCATGTTCGAGTGTGTATGCTCACAACACAATTTTCTATATATACTTTTCAATTCAGATTTATCGATACACGTGTGTCTGTCTATGCACACTACTTAGCACTCTCTCACCACTCGTTGGGTTGCTTCTGACAACCCTGGACCTATATGTCTAAATCTCAGAGCTTGGAGATTTTATATTCTCCTAGTTGCTTATCAGAGATACGCAGCGAAAGCGTGAATCTTCGGCAGATCGTCCAGAGTCCTTTTCTTCAGGACCCATGCTCGACTCTCGAGTTGTCTTTTTATAACTCGTGAGCTACTTTTGTATTGTTTGTATATCTCATTGTATTTCATACTTTGCACATCTTGATGATGTAATATTGGATCAAATTTTGTGATAACAGTGTACTTGTAATATTATTGTTAGAATGTATATAACCACAATACTTTTGCACTCTGTTTCCTGCCTGTACCGATGCTTAGCGTATGTATATAAGAGTATTTTCATCCCGCGTATATACGTCGCAGTAACGTCTTCGTACCCGCGGGATTGAGCCGTTACATCGGACATCTAGATCTCGCCACCCTCAATCGCAACCTGCTCCATAGACTAACTAATCAAAAATCTCCCATAAGTTTCGTGAGATTTTATTCAAATTCTCGATGTTGGATCCACCGTGAGTTTGAGAGGGGTATTAGATACTCTTATCTTTAGATATCGTTATCCTATTACCAGATACCCTTATCTTACCTTATCTTACTACACGTTTTCTTATTTATCTACTCTCTCTTGTATTTATATATATTGATGTAATTGCTTTATGAATATACATACTGAAACTTCTTCTTCTCCAAATTATCAGGCCTATTTGATATCAAGACTTCAGGAGCTATCAATTCTGTTGCTGATGAAGCTCTCTATGCTATATTCCTTGGAGGGCAATTGGAGTTTTAATCAGCTAATTGTAAGGTGCATTGGACACAAGAAGCTGTTTTTTTTTTTTTTTTTTTGCTTTTTTTCATGCACATACTTTTGTTGCCATACATAATAATGATTCTGGCTGGTTTATTACTGTGATTTGGTTGAAGAAGCCAATGTTTTTAATGTCTAAATCGTTCTTTTATTGTGATTCACGTACCTACTGTATAAACCTCATCACTTAACTAATCATATTTTGTTAGTGATGATTTTTATGTAGTAATTAATGAATTAGTTTCATAATTAGAATTTTTTTTTTAAAGAAACACTTATGTTTCAGCAACATGTTACAGTTCCATGAACGATATCCACTGCATATAGTTACATTAGTACTTTTTCAATGTAAATTGAATGCCCTTGCTAATCAGTTCTTGCTCGCATATCAATTTTATGTAATAGCTAAGGAATTTAAGAGAAATCAGCAGTTCTTTGATGCCTATCTGCTTAAGATTTTTTTTTTCATTTTTTTAATCTTTTTATTTCAAGGGTATCTTATGTGATGCACACCTTAGAAAATGTATCCTTAAGAATTTCTCAAACTGTGTTACCTTATGTGATGATACCTATTCTTCTCTCTTTCTTTTTTTTCTTTTTTTCCCTTTCACATTTCCTTTTCTTCCCTTTCACATTACCTTATATGATGATACCTGTCATCCTCTTCTTATATGATGTTACACTACTTTTTTTGGAGTTTTAGGTGGAATAAGAAAGGTTGGAGTAAAATAAGTAATAATACAGGCTGAGGGTCATGATATATTTAGGTTTTCCGTGGACTAGACAATAAGTATTAATAAAGAACTAAGGGAATGCTATATTGATGTTTTCGTGGTATGCGAAAAATATTGGACAGAATATATTACTTGAGTACTTTTTATGATAACCAAACTGATAGGTGCTAAAAATATTTGTTATCTTTTCTATAAGACAGAGAAAAAAAAGTTATCAAATCCTTGGATTCTAAAACTTTTTGACTGGTGTTAAATTATTTGTGGCTTTTCCATAAGACAGAAAGAGAGAAAAAGAGTTATCAGATCTTTTGATGTTAAAACATTACAATCATTGTCTAGACCTTCTGCACAACTACACAAGCACAACTTGAAATCAAGAAGGCTCCATGAAAGTAAGATGCAAGTTTACAACCAGTTGTTGGTAAAAACCAAATTGTTAATCAAGGCAATAAGAAGCACAACTTAGAAAGTTAGGATATAGAATTTAGTCGGGATGGAGGGTGTATACCTTGTTAATTAAGCTGGTTGGACTCGTATGACAAAGGAAGCAACATTCCTAGGATTTTTTTTTTGTACTAAGAAAGAGTCTGGACGAGAGAAAACAGGTCATCTGCTATTTTGAATTGCAAATTAGATTGATTAAGCTAGATATTCTGCAGATATTATCACTTTCCTTTCTCTCAGATCTAGCTGCAAAAGCTTTTAGCCTATTTAGTGCCAACCAGGCAGAATTCAAACGTTCATCAATATTGTGTGAATGTTCCTCGTAGCTTAACATTTGCTATCTATCAATGAATGGAGCTTGAGGTCAGTGTTACAGGAAATTATAATTTTTTTTAGGAAATTGTCATTTGGTTTCATCCACTGTGTCTGAAGCCATGTCATGGTGAACATATGCAGTAGGTGTACAGGACAAAATACTTCATTCTGTCACTGTGTTGTTGTTGTTATTGTTATTATTATTATTAATTCCATTTTTAAACACAGGTTGTAGTCTGGTATTGAATATGGGACCTCTCATAAACCGAAGCCCTTACTTTGCCGCTGAGCCAACCCTTAGTGGCATGCATACCACTTTAAAATTTGTTGAGTGTCACTGTGTTGTGTTATGGCCATGTTTGTGCTTCTTAGGAGAAAATTTGCTAGTGAAACTGAAATCATTTTTGAACTTATTTGTCTCATTTAGTGGAACAAGGTTTCATAGACAATATAGTTTTACTTTTCATTGTGATGGAACTTTGAACCAACTATGCCTATCCTTTATCAGTCAGCATACTTGATCATCATTTCATTTAATATTAGTTATTTTTATTTTATGATTAAGATTGCCTCCATCTGTTAACGTTCTTTTGTTTTCTTTAATGTTTTTGTTGCATCATTTCTTATGCCAATATTAAATCATTGAATCTTGTTGATGATAGTAAATGAAAAGCTTGAGTTAGGTTATAGATGATAGACAAATATCATCAACTTCTGGAATTATGAATGCTATTCAATTTTCTTCTTACAGTTATCTGCTTAAATGTAGTGTGCTTATGTGATTAGTAGATAAACATACCATCTAAATTTAAGAACACAATGCAAGTGCTTGATATGAATTTTAAAATTATGTTATGTTAGCTGGTGACATGCTAAACCAGAGGATAACATCTTTTTTATTTAAAAAGTTTGATTTTTTGAAGGGATTATGACATAATAGCTGTTCATTAACTAGCTAAACACAAAAAGGTCCCCATTTACAGCAAAATGTTGGCTTGGTCTCTATTTCTTCTCTATAAACAATGAAAATCCTATTGTATCCACATCTCTAAGAGAGCTTCAATGTTTAATTTTAATTGCTTGTTCCCCTTGGAGTAAGAATAAATGAAAATTTCATATGGTGAAAGATTCTTATTAAGAAAAGAGATTACACACATAGAGAGAAGACGGAAATTTTAGGAGAATTATAAGTATCTAAGTATCTAAATTAGGTCCATTGATAGAGACCAAATTGATTAGTCTCCTGCACTTGATATGAATAAGTATCAAAGTTTGAGCATTATTCTCACTTGCATCTTGTATGATGCACCTTGGTAACCATCCGATGTATGTGTTTCAGCAAGCATAGGGAACTAGGTTTTGTATTCTTCCAGTCAAGTCCGCTGTGGCCTGCGGAACTTTGTTCAGATTTATTCAATTTTCAGGCCTACAAGAAGACTAATTATCTTTTCCAGACAAACTTTATACATCTATCTGCAAATGAACTGCATCTATACACTCTTTATCTTGGTTGTAATTTTTGGTATGGGCTCCATTGTGACATCCCATCTAATGGCTTTTGGATTCTCTGTAGTATTTTGTTTGTATTATTCTTGTCAATGATTTGCTGGGAATGACTTGTTTAACGTTACAAGCGTTTCTAGAGTAATTTGGCAGAAAAGGATCTTAAACTCGTTCTATTGCCATTGAATCATTCTCTTCAATATATCTGATTCAATTTTGTTCAATTTGGAAGGCTTCAGCCCTCTTGCATGAATATGTTTTCTTTTTTGTGCATGAAGCAGACTTATATGATGTCTTTATCTGCAAACTTCTTATTGGCAAAACTTCAGCATTACCATAAGTAAATTATACGGCCTTCTGCTGGTTTCAATTCATGAGCTTCTAAAAATATCTGTGCACAAAAAAAATTTGTTGACTTGTGACTGTAATGGAAAGTCTAACTTCGATATACCTCATTTAGGGGCCATTTGTTTCGCGTAAAACTCCGTAATTCGTAAATGACTTACTACCCAATTACAACTACGGCGTTTGTTTGGACCGTAATTCGTAAAAGACTTACATAACTCAACTAAAACTCACTTGCAACCCAGTTACCACTCACTTACAGCCCAGTTACAGTTAATTTTGTGGTCATACAAATTTGTAATATTTTTTTATATTAATATTAAATTTTTTTAATATTTAACTTTTTTAATATTTATTTGCAGCATTAAAACTTTTAAAATCACCAAATAGTTAATTTTGTGATCAACTTTTTCACTTACGACTTATACATTACGACAACCAAACACCGTAAAGTACAATACACTTTCCCTCTTTACAATTTTATATTACCAACCAAACACCGTAAAATTTACATACATGTAACTCATTTACAATTGTAAAAGACTTTACCAATTACAACTACGAATTACGGCCAGTTACGACAACCAAACAGACTCTTAGTATTGCTGGCCCATCGTCATGAAGCACCAAAAGATCTTTTTATTATTATTATTATTATAACATTCAAGAAAACAGCCTTAATTATGTTGCGTTTATAAATCCAGAATATTTTGATATATATTTTTGACTGAGGTCTGCATTTTGATTGAATAGGTTGCCGTTTAAAATTTTGTGTTTTCTTTAAATAGAGGAAATGAACATTGCACTTGTATCTAAGAAATAACTATGAAAAAAGAAATTACCTCATATTGCAGTTACTTGAGATCGAATTAATCCTTCACTATGAATAATTTGCATATTGTGAAGAAATAAATTGTGAATTGTATCATTGTATGTGGTTGAAATCCTCAAAAATAACATAGAGGAGAGGGGGGCTGCTCGTTCATCGCAGGCCTCACTCTCATACTATCAACAAGCAAATCGAAAATTCTTGGATATACTCCAAGTAACAATTCATTGCCACGTTACCGAGAGACATGTGAGCATCTCTTTTATTATAACTAATTTTGAGCGGATACTGAATTAAAAATAAGCTTTTAAGTTCGGTGACTTTAAGAGGGAATTTCTTGAGAGGGATATTTGTTTACTATGCAAAGTTTGAGAGCAAATAATGGAGGTAAAAATTGATAGGAATTGTTTGTAATATTTGTGAGCTAATTTTACCAAAAATATCACAAATTATCACTATTTTCTCAAAAATAACCCTAAACTATCAAATTCTCAAAATAATACGATAAACTATCTTTCGAATTCCCAAAAAACTAATTTCCGTTAGTGCACCGTCCACCCTTATCTCACGTGACCATTAGTGTTGTTTTTATAACCAAACTGCCCCTAGATAATCTGTGTAAAACATGATTTTTTTTACCTTGATATTTATGTAACCCACCCACCTATCTCTCTCCTTCATTCTTCTCTCCACTGGTGACCTGATCCCCCTTCTTCTTCCTCTTTTTTTTCTTTAGGGCACTAAAATGTCATCTTCAGGTACCATGAAGAAGTGTTTTTGTGGCGTTCGAACCCCACTGGCCTATCTTCAACATAATCGAATCTGGGTCATCATTTTTGGGGCTGCCGCAATTGGAAGAGCAATGACTATGAATTCTTCGAGTGGATAGACTTGAATGAGGTTGAAGGCTCTGGCGGTGCAGTGAATCAAAGGGAACATGGAGATTCTCAAAGATTTATGAATGAGAGACAAACATAGACTCTTAATTTTAGATAACTCAATATGGATTGTAAGGTAGTACCGGGTGAGAGTGTAGTAACCCAATATAAACTCTTAATTTTAGATATCCAGATTAGAAGGAGATTTAGAAAGATTAAACGTAAATTCGATCCTAAGATTAAGTGGCGGCGGCTTAAAGAAGGTAACCAAGGATTTTTTGTAGATCGAGTAGTACATGAAGCAGATTGGAAAGTCCAAAATGATCCCAATACAACATAGAACAAAATTGCTAATTACATTAAAAGAGTAGCTAAAGATGTACTTGGTGAGTCACGGGGTGGTGCTCCACCATCTAAGGATACATCATAATGGAATGAAGAGGTAAAAGCTGCCATTAAGATCAAATAAAACTCTTACAGAGATTTGAAGAAAAATTGTGATGGAGTGAGTTTTGAAAGGTATAAGCTAACCAAGAAGGAGGCTAAGAAAACTATTCAGAATACAAAATCTAAAATATACAAAGAAGTGTATGAGAAGTTAAACACCAAAGAGGTTGAAAATGATATATATAGAATTGCTCGAATAAGAGAGAGAGAGACTAGAGACTTATGTACTGTAAGGTGTGTCAAAGATGAAAATCAGAAGGTTTTAATTCGAGATGAAGAAATCAAAGAGAGATGGAGATAGTATTTTAATAAATTATTCAATGGTAGTTCTACTCAAGATTTGAATGACCTTTCCATTAGTGCCAAGATATGAACCATAATTATATGCGCAGAATTAGCGAATCTGAAGTTAAAGAGGCCTTGAAGAGGATGAAGTCAAGGAAAGCCCGGATGGAATTTCTATTGAGGTATGGAGATGCTTAGGAGAGATGGGCGTAAAATGGCTGACAAACCTCTTTAACAAGATCTGGCTAACTAAAAAGAAGCCAAATGAGTGGAGGAAGAGTACCTTAGTACCTCTCTATAAGAACAAGGGTGATATCTAGAGTTGTTCAAACTATCGTGGAATAAAACTCATGTGTCACACCTTGAAGCTTTGGGAAAGAGTAATTGAACACAAGTTAAAGTAGAATATTAAAATATCAGAGAACCAGTTTGGGTTCATGCCGGGACGATCGACGACAGAGGCTATTCATTTGATTCGTCAACTTATAGAGCGATTTTGAGAGAGGAAGAGAAATTTGCTTATGATCTTTATTGATTTAGAAAACATTATGATAAGGTGCCAAGAGAGGTATTATGGTGGACATTGATGAAAAAGAGAGTCCCCATCAAATATATTGACTTAATCAGGGACATGTACGATGGAGTGGTGACAAATGTTAGAACTTGTGGAGGCATAACAAGTGATTTTTTCTATCATAATTAGATTGCATCAAGGATCTGCATTGAGTCCATTCTTATTTATCATAGTGATAAATGAGCTTACTAGAGCTATTCAGGATGAGATACCATGGTGTATGCTATTTACTGATGATATTGTCCAAGTCGATAAAACGAGGCTGGGGTAAATGCAAAATTAGACTTATAGAGGCAAACTCTAGAATCTCGATGTTTTAGATTAAGTAGGACCAAAATAGAGTATATAGAGTGTAAATTCAGTAAACAGGGAATCTGAGATTATAGCATTGTGACACTAAATGGTCAAAAAATACCGATGAGCAGTCATTTTAAGTACTTGGGTTCTATTATCTAAAAAGATGAGGAGACCAATAGTGATGCCAACCATATGATCCAAGCCGGCTGGTTGAAATAGAGGAGCACAACAGCAGTTTTATGCGATCGTAATATTCCGTTATGGCTGAAGGGAAAGTTTTATCGGACTGCTATTAGGCCAGCTTTGTTATATGGCACAGAATGTAGGGTTATAAGAGATATCATGCCCAGAAGATGAGTGTAGCAGAGATGCGCATGCTTCGTTGGATGTGTGGTAATACGAGAAGAGATCAGGTGAGAAATAAGGATATTCGTACTTAGATACGCGTAGCCTTTATAGAAGAGAAGATGAAAGAAAACCACTTACGATGGTTTGTTCATGTGCGACATAGACCTACAGATACGCTAGTGCAGTGAGTAGAGCATATCAAATTAGAGCAAGTTAAAAGAGCTCGGGGAACACCGAAGAAAACATGAATGGAGGTAATACGACAAGATATAGAGGCTAAAGGTCTTAGTGAAGGCATATTGCTTGATAGAAATAAGTGGAGAAAGCTAATCCATGTGCCGATCTGGCGTAATTTTCTTTTGGTTCATGTAGCCTACCCCCAATACTTGGGACAAATGGCTTAGTTATTATTGTTGGTTGTAGGCAAACATAAAAAATTAGAATATAACAAACTGATACTATGCGAAGGGAAATTGTTGAGCTAAAGGATATGAACAAAGAGATTCACATTCAGTTCCTTCAGTTAAAAGTTAAATTGAAGAGCTTTGGAATGGAAATTAGCAAAATTATAATGTGTGTGTAATTATTTGTTTTTTTGGGATTTTTTTTGGGTTTTTTCCTTGGAAAGATATAACATGTAAGGGATTTGCCAATGGGAAGCCTTGGTTTTTTGCTTTGTATGATGAATATAATTAATGGGAAGCCTTCTTTTTTTGCAAGCAATTAATTAATCTAGATTAACTAATTTTCACTTTGTATGAGAGAAAAGTCTCAAATAACTTCCATGTACTACATCATTTGTCCCACAAAACTACCATAAACTATTACATTAATCACAGAAAACCACCATGAACTATATTACTTGTACCTAATAACTACCATAAACTATGAAATAGTCTTAAATAGATACCATGTTATATATAAGATGTCACAAAAAGCCCACCTGGACTAGTCTTATATTTCACATATATTTATCTATTTGAACTGTATGTTCCAGAACACATTCATACATTAATAGACAACTATCTACTTCATCAAATATTCAACAATCACTACTATCCAGTACATCAAATAATAGTAAATTACAACATAGTGATATTCAATATCATATTTGCTAGCCAGTATCAAAGTAATATCATACCCCATATCAGATTTGCTATCCACTTACATTACTTAAATTTAAATTACAGCATAAAGTATTTTTAATCATGTTGGCATGGCCACACTTTGATCAAGCAAAATGTGCAAAAAGTAATTGGAGTGGTGATGAAAACTTTCAAAAATCATATCAGGTTTGAAAGTGTCCTCATTCGACTCGTGGTGTAGGAGCTTATGGAGGTACTGATCCTCTTGACGATTTCCTCATTAGTGCAAGGGGGCAGACTAGTTACTGGACTATCTTTGTCGTTTATGCCGTTGAGCAGATAGCTCATCCAAAACATCTGTTTAACGCCCCTATTCCTCTAGAAGGATATCTACCCGCAGATGTTGGAAGTGGCATAGCACTTCCCAGTATGTCTCGTACACCTGAGGGTCCTCTTTCCTCAAAAGGTGAAGCTCCTCAGAGGTCGGGACGTATTCGTCATAGGGGCATCTCTTATAACTAGTCCTGAGACTTCATACATCTCATGAAGGGCGAGTCTCATTTCTCCCAGGGGTGAAGAAGGTGCAAGTTTCTAGATTGTAACGCTCTAGGACAGCGTAAAAATATTGCGTACTCTGTGGAAGGCCGTATTGGACAGCCCTGACAGCCTCATACAGCCCAACCTATAGCAGAAGGTCACCAAGTTCTGCTAAGATAAACCCTACCATTCTACACCACCAGTGCTTATCAGTAGAATGAATCCAACCGGTCGCACTAAATTCAGGAGGGAAGTCACCCCCCACCTCCAGGAATTGTTGAAGGAAGGTGGCTCCAAGCTGGGGGGTCTCTCCCTTTGGGTATTCAGTCCTGACCAATCCAGGATGCAATCCTAGTAAACACCTCCCATGTCCGATGGTATAGGCTTCATGGGCACCTATCTTGCCCAAAGAGACTCCAGAATATGGCTTGACCAGGTTCTAATCCATCATTTGACCCACGGACATGTGCTGCAGATAGGCTAGGGGATATGTCCTCTCCATGTTCAGAAGGAAGAACTTTCTATCGCCAATTCGGCGGAGCCATTTGTAGTTCCCGTCATAAAAGGTAGCTTCATTTTCCTCGATTGAGTCACCAAAGAAGAAGGCGAGCTTCCTCAGTAGAGTGCGGGAATCTGATTCAAACTGGCCATCAGATAGGATCTCCCGAAGCGTCAGCGTACTGGCCCTGCTGATCGTATCCTTTTGCTACCTTGACTTACCAGTAGTCATAGGAGATGTCTTCTGGAGCACAAAGGTCAAGTTTGGATTAGCGCCACCTATGTGCCCAAAGTGGCACTTTTTGGACAAGGGCTAGAAGAGTATCGCACTACAAAGAAGACAACACTTAGTCAGAAGTCTAAAAGAAAATGGCTAAGTGTTTGAAACTCAAATACGGGAGTGAATCCAGACGCAGAAATCAACACCCGCGTTTTAGCATAAGGACGTGAGGCTTACATAAAGCCCGCATTCTAAAATCCACAACTTAGAAATTTTTCTAAGTGTTGGACTCAGACGCGAGACTCCGTAAAACCCGCGCCTGACCTTAAAGATGCGAGGATCATATAAAGTCCGCGTCTGAACCTTCCTCACTTAGAGAAATTTTGAGTATTGGGTTCAAAATGCAAGGCTCAACGAGGCCCGCATTCAACAGGTAGATATGGACTCAAGCTGATGAAGCGAAGACGCGGAGGTCGTCAAACCCGCGTCTTGCCTACCAATGCAAGAGCCGCGTCTGAAAATCAAACACGGGCATGAGCCTCGCGTTGGCAGTTCACATTCAAAGGAGACTTAAGAGTTAAGAGAACTCTTTAAGCCTCTTCAATGACGGAAACATGTTCAGATGCTATTTTATTACCTAAAATGGGGGCTCCTACGTGGGAGGACCATCCATTTGAGCCTCTGGAGCGATAGCGCTCGAGGACGAGGCAACATGCTTGGCTTTTGGTGCCATTTCAACCGTGAGATTGGAGTTAAAGTTGAAGGAAAATGGAAAAAGCTTTAAGCTTTTCTTAACCCTCGAACACAAGGCTCAGCGAAGAAGAAGAAGAGTCTAATGACGACTCTTGAAAGATTGTTGTCTTTTATAGACACAGTGATCTGCAGAGATACGCGGCGCGTGTCTTGAGGCCCAATCTTTGCCCACGCATGGCATGCATCTTGAACGGATGCGAATTTTGCGCGTTAAGGAAAAGACGTCCCCTCAGCTGCGCCAGACATGTGGCGACGCATCCATAACGCGGGCCTCACGTTTAATAAATCCACGTCCCTCTAAAAGTTGCGTCTCTTCAATGAAGTAAGAGCTGCACCTATTCAACAGAGTGAAAGCTGTGTCTTCACTGCAAAGGTCGCACCCCTTCAAAGGTCGCACCTATTTAGCAAAGTAATAGGCGTGTCCCCATTTCGAATGAGGACTGCGTTTCTAAAGCAACATGACCTCTGCGTCTACAAGACCCGCATTCAGTCGTTGCTTCTGCAATTAGTTAAACAGTATACTGGCACAAATAGACGACTTTTTACCCCTAGTTCAACAGTACACTAACAACCAGCTCAGAGCTCCGAGGAGGTCTGGACTGCGTATCTAGACACTCACGATGATTTCCTCTGGTGGCTTCAAAGGGTTCTATAGTACACTCACGAAGACTATATTCCAGACATGATCAAGCTCAGAGCATCTTAAATGATTGTAAGTCTAATCATGAGAAGTATGAATTCAACCAAAGTCCAAAGTATTTCGAAACTCGTCCCAGTCAACCGCGGAATATCGAAAACTTTGGAGGGGGTTCTGTAGACTGTACAAAAATCACTGAGGATAAGTCATCAGAAAGCAGAGTCCAGACTCCAGATGCAAGCCACTAGCACAGCACCAAGACGTGAGGGTTGAAACCCGCATCTCAACATCACTACGATGACCAAGATGCAGAGCTTGAAAGTCGCTCCTCAGCATCACCGAAGCCCCAAGACGTGAGAGTCGAAACCCGCGTCTCTGCTTCACCGCGATGGTCAAGACATAGAGCTTGAAACTTGCGTCTCAGGCATCTATGTAATACCTAGACGCAGAGACCGAAGTCTGCGTCTCACATGAAGCTTTCGTCTTTCTCAAACGTTACCTCAACAGCAAAAACGCGAGGCTCAAAGCCCGCGTCTTTATTATAACTGCCCTCATTACCGGGTCAATTACTGCCCAAGTAATAAGGGAGTTAACCCCTATTGTGGAGTATTTTTATGGGACAGTTTTACCCCTAAAACCCCTATAAATAGCCCAGTCTGCTATGGAAGAGGGGTTGGAAGTTTTGGTCAAAAGAACTTTGGTTGTAAGCCTTAGAAAGACCAGAAACTCCAGCTGAGAAATACAAAAGAGAAAAACTCTTCTAACAACTTGCTGAGTTTAAGTTTATTCTTGCCTAAAGTCTCTTTGAGATTTTTGTTGGATAGAAGCTGTGTTACTTCATCCTCCGTTGCCTAAAGTCTCTTTGAGATTTTTGTTGGATAGAAGCTGTGTTACTTCATCCACCGTCCAAAGGGAAGATTCCCAAGAGATCGTGGCGTTCACCCGGTCAACGAAAAATAAGATTCACTTTTCATCGCTACATCAAGAACCCGGCACTAAACAAAGAGAAGATTTGAGCTTGAATATCTTTCCTCTCTTGTAATCGGATTATTGATCTGTTGTAACTTTCTTTACAATCAAATAAAGAATTTACACGCCCTCAATTTTCCCTACCAAACAGTCTATATCTAGGTCTAACAAAGGAATGTGATTTTATGAAATGGATGATATGGTCTCTAAATGAAAAAAATATAAACCAACACTGACTCGAGTATATGATTAAAATTAAAGTTAGGTTTAAGAGTCTGCTTCGGTTCAAGAGTTGAGTCCAAATCAAAAAATTAAGATTCTTATTCTTTTCCCAATAATGGAATGTGACTATCCAAAATAGGTTGTTCAATTTCAAGCTTTATTAGTACAGAAGTCAATGTTGGCCCGGGATTTGGGTCCAAATCAGGTAAGGATGCTAGAGTCAACATAGATTCGAAAATTGGAATTGAATCACAAGGTTGGGGATCGGTGTCATTCATAATCAAGTTCAATTTCATTGAAATAACAACTTGCCAATTTGTTCAAGGTTTGAGATCGGTCAAGTTCAAGATGTTGTGGTGGAATTAAATCTTGGCTAAAGTCTCCAACATACCATGATTCTTGATTCCTATCAATATGGCTAGGGGAATCGAGAATGTTCAATAATGTGTTATGTAAACTTTTCTCATTCTTATCATTAATCATTTTGACAAAATGACTCATTTTTACTTCTAACCTATCAATAGATTGGAGACAATCGTTTTGGGAATGAATATAATCATTTTGAGACCGAATCATGAATTCCATACTCTTTATCAATAGGTTCTTCTTGTTGTTGTGGAACTTGAAAACTAGAGTAAGGATCTTGGATTTGGAAATTTTATGAGACACTTGAGTCTGTTGAGTTTCTAGATTGTAAGTGTTGGCCCAAAGGCCTTCCACTCTAGTTTTGATGATGATTAACTCATGTAGTTATGTGTACTAATAATCTTGTAATTTTAGTTTCAGATCATTAACCAAGATATTAGTTGGTGTTTAGCTTCAACAAGATGATTTGGAAGCTTGCACATGTTGATTCAAGAGCCCGCGCATCAAAGATATATATAGCACTTGCCCGGTGAATCAAGAGTTTTTGGATCGAGCCGACTTGGAGATTGCGCTCTAGCTTGGAGTTTGTGCTCTACAAGAAGACTTAGGTATCCATAGTTTTAGTTTGGGTTTAGATCCTAATTGTAAAGATTAGTATAGTATGATAAGCTCAAGTTCACAACACACACGTTTCATGTTTTGGTTTTCGGTTTTAGGTTTAACCGATCTTGGTTTTCATGAATAGATTTTATATCAAAACAAGTTTACATGGTTTATGTATATTAGATTTGTTCTATATACATGCATGCTTCAATTGTTTAAACAAACTTAGTTTGATAATCTACTTCATGAGTTTTTATGTTTTGATATTTATAACAAAACATATTTTTGGACTTAATGACAAAAATCATGATATATACATGTTTCATGTATATTGGATTTCTATCCATATGCATCATGCTTCAAAATGTTTAAATATCATAGTTTTGTATTATGGATGAGTTTTGGACAAAAGGTATTCTCTATTCAAGATTCCAAGTTTTAGAAAATACAAGTTTTGGTTTTTGGTAAAAATAATATGCTACAAAAATAGTTCATGTTGATTGATATTTGAGCTAAACTTTTTATCACAAGTTTATATATCAATGCTAAATGCAAAAACTATTTTTGGGGATTTTTACAAGAGTTAAAAGATTTATTGGAATATTTTTTACCTCAGTTTTCTGACCTATTTGCTGCCTGCCAGGCAAGGTCGGTCGACCGCACGGTCGACCGCACCAAGTAGCCAGTCGACCGGGCGGTCGACCGACGTGCACAGAAACGTGCACGCTGGCTACAGCCTTGGCCGGTCGACCGAGCGGTCGACCGACTGAGAGCAGTTTGCTCTCGGTTTGTTTGGGTCGACCGGGCGGTCGACCGGGTATTGCAACGTTCAAAAATTTGAACGTTGGGCGTCGACCGGCCGGTCGACCGACAGGCTATTTCTGGCCGTTTGAACTGTCAACGGCTAGTTTCCTAAATGGGCTATAAATACCCCATTTGCAAGAGTTTTTCTCTAAGGTTTTTTGTGCGAATTTTTTCATACTCTCTGGTGTTTTTGCTGCAATTAAAAGAAGTTTTTGAACTCATATTGAACAATCTATTTTGAGGTTTTTGCTAGGGTTTGGAAAATCAAAGAAGAGGTTTTTGGGAAAAGCTTTTGATTGAACTTCACCATCTTGATTTTTATTGTTTTCCCAAGGATTTTTCTTTGTGATTTTGATTTCCATTCCATTGGTTTTCTCCACACTTGAGCTAAAATCTACTATCTTATCTATAGGATTTTGTGTGGAAAAAAGAGATTGTTTTGTGGTTGTTGTTTGAAACCACTAAGTTGTAAACCCAATTCTTGCTTTGTGCCATTTCCCTCATTGTGTTGAGGAGGTTGTGCAACTTGGGTTGTGAGGTGTTTTGTGTAAGCTTGGTGCTAATCCCTCAAGTTGTGAGGTGATTGTTTGTTGGATTGGAGGAGTGCCTCAAGGAGGAGGTTGTGTTTGTAAGGAAGGGAGTTGGGAACTCCTTGTAATTGTGATTGCCCCAAATCCTCGGTGGAGGTTTCCTTTGTGGACAAGCTAGTGGATTGGAAATCCTTCGTGTGTCGAAGGCGGGGATGTAGAGCTGGGTGCTCGAACCTCGAAACATATCTCTTTGTTTGCGCTTGATCCATTGACTCTTGCTCTCTCTCTTTACTTTGTGCAAATTGTTATATCTTGTACTTGCTTGTGTGTGCATCACTATAGTAATTGCAATTAGTTTTTAAATTCCGCATTAAGTTCACTAGATTAGCATCGTCACCTATTCACCCCCCCTCTAGGTGACTTTTCAATTGGTATCAGAGCTAGTGCTCCTGATATTTAGGTTTAACCACCTAGGAGTGATCTTAGTTTGCTAATCTTCATTTGCATTTTCATTTGCACACATTTAGTTTGCACTTATGGCTAGCCCTCCTATGTTTGATCATTTTAGACTTGATGCTTGGAAGGCTAATATGACTAAACATTTAAAAGACCTAGGACATCTAGTTTATCAAGCCATTACCATGGAATCCCTCCCTAATAGTAGCAAGCATAAGAAGGCCAATGCATTAGCACTTAGGGCACTTAGAGCATCTCTAAATGAACATTTATTACATGTTTTTGATCGTTATGATTCGGCTTTTGCAGTTTGGAGCATCTTGACTTCTCCCGAGCTTCCAAGGATTATCAACAAGATGAGGAGATCTAAGAGAGAAAAGTCCGAAGAGCAATGCCTCATGGTCCAAGGGAAGAACTCCCTTGAGGTACAATCGGATTCTCAAATAGATGATAGCTCTAGTTCCTATTGTCATGGATGTTTTGAAGTTCAAACTTTGAATATGGAACTTGTTCAAAAGCTTGAGAATTTGTTAGAAGAACATGATTTGTTGAAAGATGATAATCTTATTTTGAAAAATGAATTAAAGGATTTATGCTCTAATTTTGAATTGATGTTGCAAGAGAAGGAAGAGATTGCAAGTGAATGTGACTCACTTAAATCTCAACTCGAACTTGCTTTAAAGGAAAATGAATTTTTGAAAAACAAAAATGATTGTGATGATGTTGTAAAGCACAATGAGATTTTATCTTCAAAATTGGATTTTACTTTTAAAGAAAATCTCACTTTGAAAAATAATATTGATATTATTACAAAAGAATTGGATTTGGTTTTGAATAAAAATAAATCTTTGCAAAATGATATTGATATTCATGTTTGTCATGCTAGTGTAGCTTCTACTTCTTGCACACCTATAGCATGCTCCACTTTGTCTTCTAGCATTGAAAATGATATAAATTTGTTAAAGAAAAGTGTTGATTGTTTGGGCTCCACTTTGAGCCATTGTGCCATGAATCACTCACGTTTGGAATCCTTGGTTCGCAAGAAACAAGTTCCAACCTTGCATGCACACCCATCACGGCATACACATGCTTTTCATGATCATCACCATCATATGTATGCTCACGTGTACACATGTACACATTGTGGTCGAAAAGGCCACCTTGCTAGATTTTGTTATGATCGCATTTATCATGAAAATTTAGCAACTAATTTTGTTTGGGTTAGAAAAGATACTAACCCCCGTGGACCCACAAAGAAATGGGTACCAAAGACCACTTCTATACTTTTATGTAGGTGGGAGCTCTCGCAAAACGTGAGAGTGTTGGTGCCTTGGAGTGGATGCGTTCCGTGCCTAAAGAGAACCATTTGGATGCTTCACTCTCAAGGAGAATTGGTGGGAGGACCACCGGGTTTTGGAGACTTGAAAAGTTGCCTCTTCGGTTTTGGTAACAATCCCTTACTCCATTTAGTGTTTACATGCTTTCTATGATCATCTTTTATAGCATGTTGTGTTTTGTTGTTCATTATACTTTGTGCCATGTTCATTAGATTAAGGTTGTACATGTTTAGCCACTTGAGCACCCATGCTTCATATGGATCTATATTTAGTGCCTCACCTTGTTTAGACTAACATGTATGCTCTAGATCTAATGCACATGCATTTGCATAATGATCATATGATGTTCCATAACTTTCGTTTTAATGTCTCATGTTTTGAATAGTATGTTTATTGCAATACATGTTTTGAAATTTGAAATCACCAATGTTTATATGAATCCATATTTTGTGTTTTCACAATTGTTTTGATGTATATCATGATCTTTATAGCATGTGAATTTACATAATGATCATTTTTAAAATATCATTGATTTATGACTCGTTTTATGCTTTATGATATGAATATATGCTTAGATGTTAGTTTTCATTAAAACTAGGATTTATACTTGTACATAGAATGGGCCACAAGTAAATCTTTATATGTTTGTGCTTGAATGCCTATTTTACCCATTAGATGTTCTAGTATAGTCTAGTTTTGATGATTCATGCATTCAAACATGTGTTCCTATTTTTGATGTGTTTTCTATGATAAAGTGTTTTCACTTCATGTATATGTCTATTTTGCCAAACCTTAAGATATACATGTATGCCCCTTGAGTCATTTGCTTTTCATGCAAATCTATATTTTGGACTCAATTGTGTTTAGGGATATGTATGTATACTTTTATTTTGTCAAAACATACATATACTTTGGAGTTTAAATTGTTATGATGATTTTCATGTCTTTGAGGAAATTTCCTTTAATGAAGATTTAGTTTTTCATGTGTTCATATTTTAAAAGAATTTCAATCGAGCTTGATTATCTATTTTCATGATGATATGTTTCTCACAACACTTGTACACTCACCTTATTTTGATGTTTTCTCATGATCTCATTTTCATGAGTACTATTGGTGCCATATAGATTTTGAGTGTTTAGTGATCATGTGATTTTCATGTTTCATGAAAAATATTTTTTGTTATTTCTTACTTGAAGGATTTCGTACTAGTTAACAAGTTTTCCATTTAACTAGTTGCGATATTCCTTTCTTTGGTAGTGATTTTCAACGAACTATAATTTCAAATCTATTTTGAAAACCCCTACCATCTAAGGGTGGTTGGATGGGAGATCATGTTCATGTATGCTTTATAATGAAAATCATTTTTAAACTTGCACATGATTGGGTGGTAGTTGATATGAGATATACACTTGATCTTATTGTTGTTTCAATTGGTATCATTGAATTCTTTCAATTTGGTATCAATCTTGACATCCTTTTGTATACTCATATATGTTTTGTTTACACTTCATATAGTATCAATTTCAATTGGTATCTATTTCTTACATACATATATAGATGATTTATTTGTGCTTCAAGATATCACAAATTTTGTTTATGATAAGCTTGATTTTTTTTAATGACCATCATTTTCAATTGATTCAATTTTCAATTGGTATCTTTATACAAGCATTATCATTATCTTGCTTATGCTAAGCTTAAGCTTTAACATTATTTCAAATTGACTTAGTTTTCAATTGGTATTTAGTTTACCATTGGTTTTGTTTCCCACTCCCTAACTTTATAATGAAAAATGATTAAAGAATGATTATTGATTTTTAATTGGTTTCATTTGCTTATAAAGATAAATATCTTCAATTGGTATCTAGATGCATTTGTTTACTCAAAATTGGTATCATTGTGTTTTTCAATTGGTATTATGTGTTTTATTTTCAATATGTTTTAATTTCAATTGGTATCATATTTGTTTTCAATGCCCTTCTTACTTTCAATTGGTAATTGGTAGGCATTTCTTAAATGTTTTTATGTTCACTTTCTTTTGGTATCATAATGCACTTCAATGACACATTTTTTTAATTGGTATCATTTTTGGTGTCACCCCTTGAAGTAGTTTATTGATTCTTTGTTTCATATATTTAGGGGGAGAAGAATTCATATCTATTTTGTTTTTACCCCTTTGTTGATGATTGACAAAAAGGGGGAGAAGAATTTGGAGTTGATATGCATGAGTTTTCAGTTTTATGTTCATTTCATCTTCATTGGTATCAAGAGCATTATGAGTTTTGTTTTTATTAATATCCATTGGTATCAAGAGCATTATGAGTTTTGTTTTTATTAGTATCAAGAGTTTTGTTTGGTAAGTTATTTGTTTTAATTGGAATCAAGAGCATGTTTCATATGCATATTCATTTTATGTCAAGAACCTTGTTTATATGCATCTTATTGTTTGTTTATTCCTAATGTCAAGAACCTTGTTTATATGCATCTTATTGTTTGTTTATTCCTATGCATGAGTTAAGGGGGAGCTTCTTTGAAACTTTACTTTAATCCATGCATATATAACTCCATGAGTTTTGTCATCATCAAAAAGGGGGAGATTGTTGGCCCAAAGGCCTTCCACTCTAGTTTTGATGATGATTAACTCATGTAGTTATGTGTACTAATAATCTTGTAATTTTAGTTTCAGATCATTAATCAAGATATTAGTTGGTGTTTAGCTTCAACAAGATGATTTTGAAGCTTGCACATGTTGATTCAAGAGCCCGCGCATCAAAGATATATATAGCACTTGCCCGGTGAATCAAGAGTTTCTGGATCGAGCTGACTTGGAGATTGCGCTCTAGCTTGGAGTTTGCGCTCTACAAGAAGACTTAGGTATCCATAGTTTTAGTTTGGGTTTAGATCCTAATTGTAAAGATTAGTATAGTATGATAAGCTCAAGTTCACAACACACACGTTTCATGTTTTGGTTTTCGGTTTTAGGTTTAACCGATCTTGGTTTTCATGAATAGATTTTATATCAAAACAAGTTTACATGGTTTATGTATATTAGATTTGTTCTATATACATGCATGCTTCAATTGTTTAAACAAACTTAGTTTGATAATCTACTTCATGAGTTTTTATTTTTTGATATTTATAACAAAACATATTTTTGGACTTAATGACAAAAATCATGATATATACATGTTTCATGTATATTGGATTTCTATCCATATGCATCATGCTTCAAAATGTTTAAATATCATAGTTTTGTATTATGGATAAGTTTTGGACAAAAGGTATTCTCTATTCAAGATTCCAAGTTTTAGAAAATACAAGTTTTGGTTTTTGGTAAAAATAATATGCTACAAAAATAGTTCATGTTGATTGATATTTGAGCTAAACTTTTTATCACAAGTTTATATATCAATGCTAAATGCAAAAACTATTTTTGGGGATTTTTACAAGAGTTAAAAGATTTATTGGAATATTTTTTACCTCAGTTTTTGACCTATTTGCTGCCTGCCAGGCAAGGTCGGTCGACCGCACGGTCGACCGCACCAAGTAGCCAGTCGACCGGGCGGTCGACCGACGTGCACAGAACGTGCACGCTGGCTACAGCCTTGGCCGGTCGACCGAGCGGTCGACCGACTGAGAGCAGTTTGCTCTCGGTTTGTTTGGGTCGACCGGGCGGTCGACCGGGTATTGCAACGTTCAAAAATTTGAACGTTGGGCGGTCGACCGGCCGGTCGACCGACAGGCTATTTCTGGCCGTTTGAACTGTCAACGGCTAGTTTCCTAAATGGGCTATAAATACCCCATTTGCAAGAGTTTTTCTCTAAGGTTTTTTGTGCGAATTTTTTCATACTCTCTGGTGTTTTTGCTGCAATTAAAGAAGTTTTTGAACTCATATTGAACAATCTATTTTGAGGTTTTTGCTAGGGTTTGGAAAATCAAAGAAGAGGTTTTTGGGAAAGCTTTTGATTGAACTTCACCATCTTGATTTTTATTGTTTTCCCAAGGATTTTCTTTGTGATTTTGATTTCCATTCCATTGGTTTTCTCCACACTTGAGCTAAAATCTACTATCTTATCTATAGGATTTTGTGTGGGAAAAGAGATTGTTTTGTGGTTGTTGTTTGAAACCACTAAGTTGTAAACCCAATTCTTGCTTTGTGCCATTTCCCTCATTGTGTTGAGGAGGTTGTGCAACTTGGGTTGTGAGGTGTTTTGTGTAAGCTTGGTGCTAATCCCTCAAGTTGTGAGGTGATTGTTTGTTGGATTGGAGGAGTGCCTCAAGGAGGAGGTTGTGTTTGTAAGGAAGGGAGTTGGGAACTCCTTGTAATTGTGATTGCCCCAAATCCTCGGTGGAGGTTCCCTTTGTGGGAGTCCTTTGTGGACAAGCTAGTGGATTGGAAATCCTTCGTGTGTCGAAGGAGGGGATGTAGAGCTGGGTGCTCGAACCTCGAAACATATCTCTTTGTTTGCGCTTGATCCATTGACTCTTGCTCTCTCTCTTTACTTTGTGCAAATTGTTATATCTTGTACTTGCTTGTGTGTGCATCATTATAGTAATTGCAATTAGTTTTTAAATTCCGCATTAAGTTCACTAGATTAGCATCGTCACCTATTCACCCCCCCCTCTAGGTGACTTTTCAGTAAGTACTCAAGTATGACTTCCCACTCTTTTTAATGTCAAATTCTTCTTCTATAGGTTAATCAGAAAAAAGAGTATATGAAGATTATTGTTAGAAAGGTGGTTTATTATATGACTCAGGGAAGTTCTATCCCCACTAACTCGGTGAAGAGTGGTGATGATCATTCTAATTTTGTTCATAATACTGAGTTTGGGACATAAACTGATTCAGATAAGACCAAACCAACATCCTTTGTTGGTTAAAGTTATGAAATGCTGTGTTGGTGATATCGAAGTCAAAAGAGGTCCGGATGAAGTATGGATCACTCTATTCACTGTAAAAGTTATAATTTTAATCCATATCACACAAGAAATGTGAAAAACAAATAAATGCATAAACTAAAGAAGAAGAAAAATCTAGCCTAAGTTAGGGTAGACCTTAGACCTAGATGACTGCTAACTGGACTATCCACGAGATGTATATTGCAACAATCTGACCATAAGTTAATCGGCCAGGTAGGGGCAAGATCAGTGGAAGGTGTCTGTGTCTGAGCAACGGGCCTAGTTATGCAAAACCACTGTTCTTTGAGGTTTCACCTCTCAATCTCCAACTTTTGACATCGATTTGATAAGAGTCAAACTCTAATAACTTTTCCCTTTGGTTAATCTCCTAAATGAGTCCGAGATGTCCCTAGAGCCAACGTCTGCTCAGTTTTAGTTAGGCTAGGTTAGTGAGCGAGGATATGATTTTAGGGCTAAGGGAGGGTAATGACTTCCCCATCTTATCATATTTAAGGATATGCCTTTAATCATTTTAGTGCAAGTGTACAAGTATATAGCAGAAATAATACTTAAGCAATGCATATCACCCACAAGGTATTTCCTAAGCTACATGCAACGCACATGTACCTTGGCTCCTGCATGTAGGCTGTCTAAAAATCACCAAGACAAGCCATCAAAACGCAGAGATCCAAGATCCAGACGCAAGGCTAAATGTGACAATCAAGACGCGAGAGTCCAAACCCGTGTCTCAGCATTAAGGCACGTGGGCCCGAAACCCGCATCTCAGCCTCAAGACGCGAGGGTCCGAACCCGCGTCTCAGAACCAAGGCGCGTAGGCTCAAAACCCGCGTCTCAACCTCAAGACGCGAGGGTCCAAACCCGCGTCTCAACCTCAAGGCGCTAGGGTCCAGACCCGCGTCTCGGTTACAACCACCCCGATTATGGCGCCATTCACCGCCCATGTAGCGGGGAAGTTGGCTCTCATCGTGGAGTATTTTTAGGGGACACGTTCACCCCCTACAGCCTATATAAATAGCCCAGTTGCTATGGAGGGGGGAGAGCATCAGAAGAAATCGAAGAGCATCAGAAGAAATCGAAGGGCATCAGAAGAAATCAAAGGGCATCAATAGACATAAAGAGACCGAGAGATATCAACAGGCGCGACACATACAGAGAGAGAGAGAGCTCGACTCTTCAAGCTAACTTGCTGCGTACAAGTTGCTCTTCGCCTACCTTCTCTTTTAGAGTTTTGGTAGACGAGGCTGAGTTACTCCTTCTACCTGCCAAGGAGAAGATCCCTTGACGGTCCAGACGGTCATCTGGTCAACGGAGAACAAGATTCACTCTCCACCGCCACACGAAGAACCCAGCACTAAACAAAGGGGGGATTCAAGCTTCAACATCCTCCCTCCCTTGTAACCGGAAGATTAGTCTGTTGTAATTTTTCATCTGATTCAAGGAAATTTTACACCTCCTTCTTTTTCGTGTCCAACAAGAGATGGCGACTCCGCTGGGGAATACGTTTGTCACTGACGAACAAGCCGTGGCGCAGGATGATCTCCTCCGTAGGGGAAAATGGTCGAGACACTTGTTGTGGAGTTCGACCAGGCGAAATTCGAAGAGTTTCTCTCTTCTGGCTCCAAGAGTCCAAAGACCCGCGTCTGTCGCAGGGTCTCGGCGGGGAATAACTCCGAAGCTCGATCTGAGGCTCTCTTGGGCGCCACTGCTACGGTCCCTTGTGCATAGAAGACCCGCGTCAACGCCTCTCAGAAGGCCAGCGTGGTCTCACGCGCGACTGCTGCTGCGACCAACTGCGTCGCACAAAAGACCCGCGTCAGTGTCCCTCAGAGGACTCGCGTGGTTAAAACCCTTGATGTTCAGCATCAGGATGTTGTCGGTTTCTCTCCTCCTCCGCGACGCAACCGAAATGCTGAGCGTCGACAGAGGAGACGCGCGCGTCAGCTTCAAGCTGGAACCATTGGTTGTCCGACTGAGGCTAAACGCGACATGCAATCTGACGCTTTGCCCACGGCACGTCCAGTACGTGAAATCCGCGTTTGGCGGCCCAAGTGCGTAACTCCTCAAGTTGAGTCCTCTGAAGACCAGCTTACCAAACGCCAAAGCGAAGCTTCTGCGTCTCGTCAAACGCAAGAAACACGCGCTCACAGGCATGGGGCCCAGCAGCCCACTCTCTCTCACCCGTCTCTGCCCGGACGCACCAGGCATCAACGCAAGACTCGCGTCTCATCTCAACAGAGACGCCAGGCGCGCATCAGACAGCCGCGACGCGAGAGCTGCGTCCCTGAAGTTTGCGTCCATTCTGCACAGCACATGGATGCCTCCCGTCTTCGACGTTGTGAGGCTAGTCTCTTTGATCCCTCTTCCATGGATTTGAGGGATTATTTAACAAAGAAAAGAAGTGCCCACCAGGTCACTTCATCTTGCTGCTGCCAACGGCTCATCTCCATGCTCTCGGAGTGCCGTTGCGGGTCGAGTGTGCACCAGCAGTCTTTAGTTAGACAGCTGACCTCGATCCCCCCGTCAGCCAAAAGAAGGCGCTCCCATAGAAGGAGAATCTTCTCTGACGTTGAATACCCGGAGCTTACTGCGAACATGACAAGCAGAAGTAAGGGAAAAGGACTTGCAGTCAGCTCAGATGAGTCTGACTCTGAACCGGAAGGGGTGTATCAACACACTCGTACCCGGACTGGGGCCATTCCCCCGGTTGACTATAATGCCTTAGCCCATGGCATTAAAGTGAACGATTCCCTCTCCGTCGTAGTGGAATCAGGGGCTTCAAATTCCTCCTTTGAGAAGGAGACCTCTGCCTACATGACAGGCACTCTTGATGAGACAGCTAGACGTCTGGAACAGATCCAAAAGAGACAAATGGAGATGATTGTGTCTCAACAGGAATCTATCGATGCTATCAAGCTGGCGCTTGCACAGCTGCTCGAAGACAGGAGGAGATCTCCTCCTAGGAGGTCGAGGGACAGAGAGAGAAAGGGAGGAAGCTCATCTTCCGAGCCTTCTGAAGAGAAGCCTCGATCTACTTCTGGCTCGTCCAAACCCTCGTCAAAGGGCGACCGAGACCCAGGGAAGGCTCATGCTAAAAGGATGAGTCAATTGGAGGAACGCCTCAATGCCCTTGCCAGTCGCAAAGACCTCCAAGAAGCTGGAGTGGTCCGGTCCTATCCAGCTGAGTGGGATTTAGTCCCGTACCCTCCTAAGTTCAAGGCTCCAACCCTCCAAGCCTTTGATGGGAAGGGGTCCCCTAATCAGCACATCTACTACTTCAAATCCCAAACCAGGAATGTAGTAGATAATGATGCCATCCTGGCGCGACTGTTCATCGGCACCCTGAAAGGGTTGGCCTTTGAGTGGTTCATGAAACTCCCGGAAGGTTCTATCAAGAACTGGGGCGACTTGGAGAAGCTGTTCTTAACACGCTTCTTCGAAGATGACTCCGAGGTCACAATGCCCACCCTGTTAGCTACGAGACAGCGAAAGGGAGAGTCCATCAAATCTTTCGTGGAAAGATTTCGGAACGTGGCACTCCGGTGTCCAAGCGGTATGACCCAGGCCACCCTGGTGGAAACATGCCGCCACAACCTCCAAACCTCACTCCTTGCTCAAATAGGAGTTGCTGAAAGCCGCACCTGGAAACAATTAGTCCAACAAGGTGAACAGGCTGAGGAGATTGTTGCCCGCGTCAGGGCAGAAGAAGGCAAGCCGCGGCCGGAGAGGTCAACTAGGCGAGCGCCAGACACCTCCCTCCAGACAAAGCGGAAGGATAATTTGGCGACGGAGACCAAATCTCCCACCAAACCTCAACCAGCCAAGGCGAGTGGCTCTTCAAGCCAACCCCGCGCCAACAAGCAGTATTCCTTCAAGGAGGAACATGTCGATTCGCTCTTCAAGCTACTCAACAAGAGCAACCGACTGAAGCTCCCTGAGGCCAGGCGCCCTCAGGAAGTCGGCAAGACCGACAACCCCAACTACTGCTTGTACCACAGGATGTTGGGACACCCTACCAGAAGCTGTTACATCTTCAAGGACATCCTTCAGGCTCTGATTGACGCGGAGGTGTTGAAACTCCGACCAGAACAGAAGGAGGTGACAACCAACATGACGTCGGTTTTCCAGTTTGGAAAACAACCTCCAGCACCTACAGGGGTGGTCCCAATCCCAAGAGGAGAACTAAGAGTGGTCAACACAGACCCTCACCAGCAGCAGGAGAAGGGCTTGGTACCCGTCCCTACGCCTCAAGGGGAAATCATGTGGGTCCACCCTGACCTAGTGGACAGCCAGCAGTGGACTACTGTAACCAACAGGAAGTTCAAAGGCAAGGCAAAAGCTTCGTCCTGCCACGTGGTATGTGCTTCCTCCCGAGAAGTAGAGGATGATGTTCCCTCACTGACTGATTCAGAAGAGGAAACAATAGTCTTGGCCGCAGAGCCCAACCAACCAATGACGGGGACTCGTTCAGGACAGCCCTACTTGAAGCAGTACGGCGAAGTGACGGCAAACCCTCCACAACCGGCTGCAGAGCCAACTAGGCCCTCCACGAAGCCACCAGTGGAGAAACAAAAAGAGACTCGATTCTCTCGAGCTCTTCAAAAGGGTATAGCGGAAGGATCCACAATGCCTTACCGCTTTGATGTCTTGGCTCAATTGGCCAACATCCCGGCGCGGATCACCCTGTATGAGCTTCTAAGACTATCAAAGTCGACCAGGGAGGCTCTACAAGAAGCTCTGGCAAATGCTGAGGTCTTTATGACCCAGGTGCCAAAGAAGGAAGATGTAGAGAATTGTTCCACACCTCCCAGAATGCTCCCTGCATTACCTTCACGGCAGATGATATGCAGGTTAAAGGGAAGCATGATCGACCCCTGTACTTCACAGGTTATATCGGATCATCTGAGGTGAACCGCATTCAGGTAGATCCAGGGTCCGCATTGAGCATCATGCCCCGCCGAGTCATGCAACACCTCGGCATCCCTACCCACCGTCTGAGCCCTACACAGACGACCATCTACGGGTTCAATGCCAACGGCACCCGTCCGATGGGGAAGATCAAGCTCAAGTGCCAGATTGGGAGCCTCAAGTCGGAGGTGACGTGCTACGTCATCGATGCCGACACTTCCTACAATCTGCTGCTGGGACGACCATGGATCCACCGCAACTCCATCGTTCCCTCCACTCTTCACCAAGTCATGAAATACATTGACGCGAGTGGGAAGGTGCAAACGTTGGTTGCCGAAAGGTATCCGTTTAAGGGGGTCGAAAATTATTTCACGGACTCCCTCCTATATCAGGATCCGGTGGATGAAACCCCGCAACTGGAGGTGCCAGACTCTGGTAATGAGGCTGACACTGAGCCCGAGCAAGAAGAGTGCCTGTGGAAGTTAGAACCACTTGTAAAGAGCACTAATAAGCTCGATGTTGATAATACCACCGACGATGCAGGCGGTTGGTATATTAATGAGAATTTAGACTTTGAGTATTTTTCTGCGTGTGCATCCGATTCAATACCGTCGGATACTAGTACCGACGTAGACGATGACATCTGGTCGGCAATGGATGCTTTGACATCATTGCATGTACTAGTAAAATCATCTTTCGGGACATACCAGGATAATGGTGATGCGCAGGAATCTATATTCATGGTTCCGACAAGACGAAAAGGCCAAAAACCAATCTTTTTGGGCGAATGACGACTAAACCAACGCCCCGCGAAGAATCGAAAAGTGAGGAGGAATCCCTCAGCTCAGTCATTATGAACCAAAAGCGCTCAAAATGATGAAGTGCATGGGGTATGATCTAACCAACAGACCCGGGTTGAACTTCGGCAAAGGAAGGAGAACGCTACTTCGATCCTTTGTGCCGAAAGGGAAGGCCCCCGATTATTATCATCGGACGCGCCGGGGGTTGGGCTATGTATCAACTCCGGTCCCATCAGCCTCCGATTCTCAAGAATCATCGAGCAACGATTACTCTTCAGACACATCATCTTGGGAGTCAGTGTCGGCAACATCTTCAAGGAACTTTCAGTGAACATGGTTTCGACAAGCCACCTGGAAGATGGAAATGAAGAAATGATCCAATCTGATACAGATCCTTGGATCAAACATTTAAATGCTCTTTGGGATACCCGCTTTGAACAGCGTGAGCCACCCACAGAAGACAAGGTTGTTCAGATCAACCTAGGAGATGAGGCTAACCCTAAGCCCATCTTCATAAGTGACGGCCTGTCACCTTCAGAGAAGAATGATCTAATATCTCTTGTATAAGAGTATATAGACGTCTTCGCCTGGAATTATGAGGACATGCCAGGACTTGATCCTCAAGTGGCCATGCACCGCCTCAACATCAATCCGGACGTAAAGCCTGTCAAACAACAACAGCGACGGTTTCGCCCAGAAATAATGGAGGCAATTCAATCAGAAGTCAGAAAACTTATTGATTCTGGCTTCATCAGGGAAGAACAACATCCCGACTGGGTAGCCAACATCGTCCCCGTTTCCAAGAAGAACGGGAAGATCAGGATCTGCATCGACTTCCGTGATCTAAACGAGGCCTGCCCAAAAGACGAATTCCCATTGCCAATCACAGATGTTATGATTGACAATACTTGTGGATTCGAACGAATGTCCTTCATGGACGGATTCTCAGGATACAATCAAATCAAAATGTATCCTGATGATGAAAAGCATACCTCCTTCAGGACTCCTCTAGGGGTATATTGCTATACTGTCATGCCTTTTGGACTGAAGAATGCGGGGGCAACCTACCAAAGGGCCATGAATGCCATTTTCCATCAGCAAATACGCAAAATGGTGGAATGTTATGTCGATGACATTGCGGTGAAAAGTCGCATTAAAGGAGATCACATAGCTGATCTGAAGGTGGTCTTCGACATCATGCGGGCTCATCAATTGAAGATGAACCCCACCAAGTCCTTCCTGGGGGTAGCCAGTGGCAAATTCCTAGGATTTGTTGTGACTTCCACAGGAATCCATTTGGATCCGGAGAAAGTCCGCGCTATCCAAGAGATGCAACCCCCGAGAAACCTCAAGGAACTTAGGGGTTTACAGGGTCGATTGGCGTACATCCGCAGGTTCATCTCAAACCTCTCCGAAAGATGCCAGCCCTTCGCTAAGTTGATGAAGAAGGGTGTCTCGTTCATTTGGGACGATGCTTGCCAACAAGCGTTTGAGGAAATCAAACAATACCTCACCCAACCACCAGTCCTTGCAGCCCCGGTGTCCGGAAAGCCTTTCCTGGTGTACGTCCGGGCAATGGACCATTCTTTGGGAGCTCTACTAGCTCAGAATGATGAAGAAGGACGAGAACAGGCAATCTACTATCTGAGTAGAACAATGATCGGAGCCGAACATCGGTACAACCCGATCGAGAAGGAATGTTTGGCACTAGTGTTTGCCATTCAGAAAATGCGACACTATCTGGTAGGCCAGACTATAAATGTCATATCAAAAGTCAACCCCTTGAGGTTACATATGACAAAGCCTTCTTCACTAAATGGCCGGCTGGCAAAATGGGCCATGTTGCTATCCCAGTATGATATGCACTTTCTGCCGCAGAAAGCCATTAAGGGACAAGCGATGGCAGACTTCCTAGCTGAACACCCAGATCCGAGGGCAGCCAAAGTCTACGAGGATCTCCCAGACGAAGTGGCCGAAGTCTACCTGACTCAGACATCGTTCGAAAGTCAACTGTGGCAACTTTTCTTCGACGGTGCATCAAGGACAAGCCCCAAGGGACACGTAGTGGCGGGGGTAGGAGTAGTACTTGTCTCCCCACAAAATTATGTGATCCCCCGAGCTGTCTCGCTAACGGAGCCTTGTTCCAACAATGTGGCGGAGTACAATGCTCTATTGATCGGGATGCAGCTCGCCGATGAGATTGGCGTTAAAAATCTCGAGGTATACGGTGACTCTAAACTCATCGTCAGCCAAATTCGCGGGGAGTACGAAGTCAGACATGAAGACTTAGTACCCTATTACAACGCAACTATCCGCATGGCCGAGGGGTTTGCTAACTTCTACATCGACCATGTACCGCGCAGGCAAAATGCGCACGCCGATGCACTCGCATCCCTTGCAGCCTCCCTAGCTCTTCCAGCTGGAGCAATGGAGAAAATATTCGTCTACAGCCACGACTTGCATTGCCCGAAAATACTCTCGAGGACTATCAGGAGTCAAAGGGAGATTGTCGAGGCAAAGAAGTGCTGGAATTGTCGGCCGGTCCAGAGCTTAAAGACTGGCGATTCTCCTACATCGACTATGTCTTGTACGGCATCCTGCCTGAGGACGCCAAAGAGGCGGCTGCCATTCGAAGGAAAGCCCCTAAGTTTTACTATAATGCGATTACACGAACATTGTATCGTCGGTCGCATGACGGGATCTTACTCCGGTGCCTCTCACCAAAAGAGGCCCAGGAGGTATTGAAAGAGGCCCACGACGGTACGTGCAGAGCCCATCAACCTGGCCCAAAACTGGCACATCGACTCCAAAGGTTGGGTTACTATTGGCCCAAGATGGTTGCCGACGCCGTCGCCTATGCCAAAAGATGTCACGCTTGCCAAATACATGGAGATTTTATCCATCAAGCACCAGGGTACCTCCACTCTACGACCTCTACATGGCCATTTGAAATGTGGGGGATGGATGTGGTTGGTCCTATCAGCCCACCATCATCAAAGGGACATCGGTTCATTCTAGCAATAACTGATTACTTTTCCAAATGGGCCGAAGCCATTCCTTTGAAGGAGGTGAAGTCGTCCAACGTGATCAAGTTCGTAAAACATCACGTTATTTACCGTTTCGGTGTACCTCAGCGGATTGTCCATGACAATGGACCCCAGTTCATCAGCCAGGCATTCCAGAGATTCTGCGCTAAGTTCAGAATCCAGAGTGTGTCCTCAACGGCATACTATCCTGCCGCTAATGGCCTCGCAGAAGCTTTCAACAAGACCATTGGCAAGCTTCTCAAAAAGTTCGTCTCGAAGAGTCAACGCGACTGGGACGACAAGCTAGGCGAATGCTTATGGGCCTATCGCACAACAGTGCGAACCCCAACAAAGGCCACGCCGTTTTCCTTGGTATACGGATGTGAAGCCGTGCTTCCCCTGGAAATCCAAATTCCATCTCTACGCGTCGCCTTGACAGCGGAGATGACGACAGAGGAGAAGCATCGACAGCGACTCCAGGAACTGGAGGCCTTAGACGACAAGCGTCTGCAAGCCCAACAGCAAATCGAGCTCTACCAAGCTCGAATCACCAGAGCCTTCAACAAGAAAGTTAAAGTACGAACTTTCAAGAAAGGCGATCTTGTCTTAGCCGTCAGAAGACCCATGGTGATGACGCACAAGACAAAAGGAAAATTCCAACCCAAATGGGAAGGACCATTTGTGGTAGAGTCAGTCTACTCGAATGGATCATATCGCCTCATAACCTCGAATGGCGATACACTTATGATGCCAATCAATGGCAGATTCCTGAAGAAGTACTATCCTTAGATGGTATTCTTCCGCTGATCAAGTTAATAGTACACCCTGATCAAAGCAAGAAGAATTTCTTCATTAACATCCGACGCCTCCAACGGCTAAGGATAGAGGAAAATGTTGGCTTTTAAGCCCAACATAAGTCTTCGACAACTCATCATGCTGAGGGGAATAGCATGGCTAGCCCAACTCAAACGGTAGTTGGTAAAGGCACCTCAAATCCGTTGATAGCTGAGGGTTTGCTAAAAATCCTAAAGTGACTTGGCTCCACTCTTTCCTCCACAATCCCCTACCAATTCTCATCCACAGAATGGTAGGTCTACAAAATACAACCATTACTAAGTTAACACTATACCTCTGGTAATGGAAACTTTTTAATATTCCTTGTCGAGTACAAATTTGCTTGTCAACTCTACACGGAGTACCAATTTTCAAATTTGCCAAGTTAACACTACACCTCTGGCACTTCAAATTTCACTTGTCAATTCTCATCCATAGAATGACAGGTCCTCAAACTGTTTTCGGCTCAAGCCAATTCTTGTCAAGTTAATATCACACCTCTGACAAAACTACTGTTTAAGTTAACATTATACCTCTAAGCAGTACTTCAAGTTTCTGCCAGGTTTAATATTACACCTCTGACAGTCACTTTTCTTCAGTCTTCCACATCGAAGCTGAAATGAATGATGCCAAGTAAACACTACACCTCTAGCATCTGAGTCATCGCTAAGTTCAACAATACACCTATGGCCATGACCTTTCCTCGACTTCCTTGTCCAAGTCGAGATGACCAATGCTAAGTTCAACATTACACCTCTAGCATTACCTCACTGTTAAGTTAAACATCACACCTATGGCAGTGACATTCTCTGTTTTTCCTAAACAAAACTAAAATACTTCTGAGTTAAGGTAATATCACACCTCTGACTCGCATCCTTGTCAAGTTAACATTACACTTCCGACAAGACCACTTTCAACCTGTCAAGTTAATATCACACCTCTGATGGTAACAAACCTTCCTAGACTCTCCACGAGTCTAATCTCACTTGTTATTCTCTTCAATAGAATAACAGGTCCACCTAAAAACGTTGTTAGGTTAATATTACACCAATTAACAGTGTTTTCATCAAATCCCCAGCTGAACTCGATTAAGTTAATTCTAAACCTCTGATCAGAGTTCACCCTCCCTGGGGGTACCAAATTCTACTTGTCACTTTCTATTACAAAGTGGCAGGTCCACCAAAAAGTCATTTCATCCCTGTCAAGTTAACATCACACCTCTGACAGTATTGTGAGAGTTCCTGAAATAGGATCTTTTCTTACAAAATTTGACTTATTAAAGTTACCATCATAATTTTAACAAAGTCAAAGATTCTTTGCTTCTACGAGTCTAAGACAAAAAAGTTCAAGACAATGAAAGAGGCAAAAAGAAAAGTGTCACTTTTATTTATTTCCAAACATATGAAAGTGATACAAAACGCTCTCTTATACAATAAGATGGGGTGTTACAGTAAAAACGCTCTCTTATACAATAAGATTGAGTGTTACAATTAAGGAGTACAAAGAAGTCCCTCTCTCTCTCTTAGAGGTTGCACTCACTCCTTATAAGCCGCGTCTGATTCCAAGTGCGCGATGTTTTGTGGCTACAATAGAAGCTGGTTACACCACAATACATGATGTAAACATCGAAAGCGCCCTAGCTGACTAAGCTAAGAGCAATGGTGTTCTTGAGGTCTGGTGGCAACAGAAAGTCCTGCAACCCTTCGTTCAGGAGCGTCTCTTTCCCTAGCAGGCCATCCAACGGACATAGACTGTCCTTGATGTCACTTCTGGAGTGGGAGAGGAAGAGGATCTTGTCCGCCACCACAACCACCGGAACCCTCATCGCCGTCATGCATAGCCTGACCATCTCTTGCCAGCAGGCATGAATGGCGAAGCAGATCTGAAGAGACCTTGGCGAGGGTTGGGTCCTCGTCAGAGACGTAATATACTCTCTTATAGGTGACGAGGACCATAATATACTCTCTTATAGGTGAACATCGAACAAGTTCGCCGGCCAAAGCATCCTTCCAGGGGCCCAGCAAACCAGCAAGTCTACCTGCAAGAAATGAAACAAAGGAATCAGAACAATCTGCAACTTAGTATGTTTCAACAGAGAAAAACTAAGTCGCAAATGCAGACTGCAGACGCGGGAATGATCCACGCAGTCAGCCAAGCAGACGCGGGAATGACCCACGCAGTGAGCCAAACTGCTGCGTCAGCAGAGACAAACGCGAATCAAAATGCGGTCTCATTCTGCGCCCAAGTCGAAAGCACAGACGCCGAAAAGGCACAGACGCCGAAAGTTGCCATCTCCTTGTTGAGTGAACAAGAGTTGCAAGGCTCGGTCTGAAACCTTTTTGGAATTCGTCCAAAGCAGTGGCTATAAAACGCCCCAAGATAGTGGCTTTGAAACGCAAGCTTTGTGAACAAAGCCAGCGCCAAGTACCAAAGACCCCTGCACTCGCGTCCAGAGAAGTTCAAGTCTGTGGCGCAAATTCCAGAAGGAATGCACCAACACAGACTTCGTGAGGGGGTCCAGATAATGATGATGCCAAGGTACAGGCCGTGGTAGATTAAAATATCATGGCTAATCGGGACGGCGTACCAACAGAGGCCTCTACCAAGAGTCGGGCTCTCTGCGTCCAAACGCGAACGTGCAAGATGATCAGAGAGACACTCTGCCCCGAAGAGACCAAACAGGAGCATACAAGCCCTGGGTCATCTTCATCCACAGAGCCATCCTCATCCATGGAGACAATACTCTGAAGAGGATGAAGGTTCTCAGAGCGCTCGCTCTCAAAAAGAAAACAGTCCAAAGATTGGATTGAAGGGAGAGGGTGCGCCCTATTTATAGGCAGCCCCCGATAACTGCAATTAATGATCTCTTAATCTGAACCGCCAGCCTTAATGACCGCACGATTGTCAAGGTCCAATAAGGGACTGACGCGTGTAACGCCGCTTCGAAAACCGTCGCAGGCGCCAATCTCCACCACCCGCATCGGTTTCTCATTAAAGGGAATTAACGCTCAAGACCAATAAGAAGCCGACGCGAGGATAACCGCTTCGGGAAACAGCGAAAAATCTGCATTCCCGATCATCAATAGAGATTTGAAGATCACATCAAATCTTTATGACAGGCTGTATGTAACGCCTGGGAGGTTACACCAAGACGCAGACTGAAGAACCGTATCCAAAATTCGCGTCCCCTCCCCAGATTGGATGACGATCACCCGCGTCCTAGAGGAATGTCCGCGTGATGCAAAGTCGCGTCCCCTCAGCAAACGGGGTCCTTTTTAAAGGAGAACACTTAGTCCATTTTGGGATTAATGGAAAATGCACAAGGCTGCGTCCCTCGCGTCTGCTTGATCCGCGTCTTTCCTAGCGAAGCAGATTCGCGTCTCTCCCTACAGACGGATGCCGCGTCTTCTGAACTCATGGCCGCGTCTCCCTATGGATTGACGCCGCGTCTCATCAAAAGAACTTGGTTCTGCCCAAGTTCTTCTGAACTCATGGCCGCGTCTCCTTTTGGATTGACGCTGCGTCTCATCAAAAGAACTTGGTTCTGCCCAAGTCCTTCTGAACTCATGGCCGCGTCTCCCTATGGATCGACGCTGCGTTTCGCCCAAAGAACTTGGTTCTGCCCAAGTTCTTCTGAACTGATACCCGCGTCTCCCTGTGAACAGAGGCCGCGAGTTGATGCTGCGTTTCATTGAAAGAACTTAGTCTTACCTAAGTTCAGTATTCACAGCCAGTGATCAAGAAGTTGGATTCATCCACAGCTAAGCAAAGAAGATGGAACAAAAAATGTCCTTTTTATATCAAAAGTGGATACAAACACTCTGATAAATAGAGTGTCCTTTTCTTTACAAAAAAAAAAGAAAAGAAGGCTAAATGTCCTGGTTCGCCAAGGAACGGATTTGCTCCCTGAGATGATGCATCTTGATCTGACGTGCCTTCTCAGCCTCCATCATGGCTTGGACCCGCAGCTCCTCTTCAGATAGGAAGGTTTTGCAGCCAGCTGCGCTCACAGAGATTCCACCCTGGAAGAATGTAGAGACAGACTCTCTTCAGCTCGCGCCTTAGCCGCCTGTTGCTCCGCAAGCTCCTCTTTGATGGTAACAAGCTTCTTCTCATTGATCGCAAGCACAGCTTCTGCCTTGGCAATGGTGTCCCGAGCCTTGGCAATGGTGTCCCGAGCACTGATGATGACGTGCTCCGTGCTCTGCATGACAATCTCGGATTCCCTTGAATCGTCAGTTAGGTTCTGACATTCAGCCTGGGAATATTCGAGGCTGCGGATCTCTGCATCTATTTGTGCCTCTGCCTCCTGTCGCTCTTGTTCTTGAGCAGCTAAGAGCCGGGTTAGGGTGGCCTGGGCCTCACTAGAAGAGCTGGCATTTTCCAAAGACTTCAGCTCGTGCAGGTCGTCTCCCAGTTGCTCCACCACCCGCAGACATGCCTGGGCAAGTGAGGGCCTCCGGTTAATTCGACGTTCTCAGCCAGATTTCTGAGAAGCGTTGGGCAAAATTGAAGGAGCTGCTTCCACGTAAGATGAGATCAATACATGATCCCATCGAAACAAAGAATTGTTACACCATCTGGCGTGCCAGTTCCCCATATCGTCACCACCTGGGAAGCTTCCCGACCCCTTTTCTGTCACGGGATAAGGCGGATCTTCTCGCACAAGAGTTGTGCTGACCACCGATACGGCTAGAGCAGAAGTAGCCTCGGGCGTTTCCAGAGGTGCTATCTCTGCAGGAACCTCCTCCTCAGAAACTTCAGCCGAGACCTGAGCCGTGTGGCCTTCTGGAGGGATATCAATCATTGGACTCTCCACCTGAGCCCCCTTAGTTCTCTCTGCAAATGATCACAACATTAGCCACAAAGGTGAAAAGCGAAACATTCAAAATATCAGAACTTCCTTACCACCTGGGAGGTCCAGAGATATCGAACCCTTGGGTGAAAGTACCTGCAATGGGAGCAACTGTCGCCAACGGTGATGGCGCCGTCAACGGTTCCCCCCCGTACATTCTTCCTCCGAGATATGGGAGAACTTGCTCGGATCAGGAAGAGTGGGTTCATCACCGTAGTCGATCTCGTCTTCAAACTCGCTTTCCCCTGAGTACGAGGAAGAAGACAGCTCAACGCGAGGAAGCTCTGCAACCGGAGCCTTGCCTCCAATTACCCCAGTGGTAGGACTGGGATCAATTGCCCGAGGACTGGAGATGAAGACACAAGGAGACCCCGACTGCTGTACCTCATCTCTTCCTTCATGAGTAGAAGAAGGCTCGGGATGAGCTAAAATCCCCGGAATATCGACATCTCCTCCGCTCATGATGTCGACCTCTAGCTGCTCATCCTCGTCAGTGGCGGTGGATCGATCAACGAGCTCCCCTTCCTCCGCAGACCCGTGGTCTCTGCTAAGCGACCTGGGAACACGGACTAGAGGAGTTTCTTTTTCAGCTATATCCTCCTCCCTCAGTTCCCCAACATCAGAAGGGATAACTGCGGTGGAACCACAGCTGTCGACAGTTCCCTGACACCAGAAGGGATGGCCGCTGGTAGAGAAACTGCTGGCGCCAAGTCTCTCCGCACCTTCTTACGGGCAGGCCCAGCAGTGGAAGTAGAGCCCTGACGACGCTTGCTCACCGCCTGTCGAGACTTAGTTGCTTGCGGCTCTGCCCTTGTTGCTCGCGGCTCCGCCTTAGTCGCTTGCGGCTCCGCCCTTGGTGGTCGTGGCTCCGTGGCTCGTGGCTCCCTTCTCGTTCTTCTCCCGACCTCCTTCTGGGCCTTCAGGTACTGTTCTACGAGTTTCGACGGTTTACCGGACTCTGTCCTTGCCTCGAGACTTGCATTGATGCTCTCGATGCATGAAGACGCCGGAAAAAGTCTGGTGTCTGGATGGCTTGGAGTACCAAGTGCAGAAGCTGAGGCTCATATGGCACTTGGGCCCTCGAGAGGTAGACGGAAAGTTACTCCCGTCCCTCCAGCCACACTGTAGTACCAGGCCCGAGCACCCTCGAACAGGTTACCTTCGAAGGCGAGTCGAGCATTGGGGTTCCCGACATAGAGCTGATCATAGCCGAACTGTCGAGCGAAGCGATTCGGCATGTACGGCTCAATGGTGCATGACGTCCCTTGCCGAAAAGCACATATCCGGGCCGAATATTGAGCAACCACCAGAAGGCTCCCGTGGATAACCTCGTGAAATCATCTGGGCCCGCGGAATCAATAAGTAGATCCCCAAAAGATGCACCAGGGATCTGGGGAGGCAACGATTGAGCTGGTAGTTCGCAGGGTCTGAAAGGCACTTCCGGACGTAATATATATAAGGATCACGCCAGTTCAAACCCTCCAACCGCTGTACAAAAGGGACAGAACTCTCCCTCCAACGCACCGCCGTCATCAAGGAAGGGCAATGCATCACGTACCAAGCCATGAGGTACGTGTAAGGCAGCTCGACCCGAGGTTGGGACGCTACACCGTCGGATTCCCCTCTGAGTCAATATACAGCTTTCCCTCGGAGTCTGCAATTTTCGGTGGCTCGCAGAAATTCTTAGCTAGCGCCCGCAGCCCGCTCTGAATACCAGCCGCCACGGCCGGGAGAAGGGCTATGGGGTTGCCATGAGGCAGGAGCACCGCCGGGTACACCACGTCAGCAACAATAACTTCATGTGGCAGCGTGGGCACCACACAACGCTTCAGCCACAGCATCAGAAAGCCCGCCAACAGCGCCCGATCGGAGATAGGGGTCCGGGCTTGATGGTGAAAGCTTTCAAAAACCAAGTCAGGGTCAAAACCGTCCTCGTTCGACTCCGTGGTGTAGAAACTGTCAGAAGCCTGGTCGATCATGTCTTCAATCTCCCTATCGGAGCTGAGAGCCAATCGGGTTATCAGATGGTCTTTGGTGTTGACGTTGTTGAACAAGTAACTGGCCCAAGACAGTTGCTTGACTCCCTGCGACCGCCATTTGGTTATCTGGCCACAAATGTGGAAGTGACATAGCACTTCCCAGTAGGTCTCATATATTAGGGGATACTCCTCCTTCAAAAGGTGAAGCTCCACAGTGGTCGGGACATATTCCTCATAGGGAATGTCCCCTGTTGCCAATCCTGAGACTTCATGCAGCTCGTGCAGAGCGAGGCCCATCTCCCCGACCGAGTGAAGAAACGTCCCCGTCAAAGAATTATAACGCTCTAGAACCCCGAAGAAGTTCTGAGAGCTTTGAGGGATCCCCCACTGCACGGCCCTGACTGCCGAGTACAGTCCCACACGCTTTAGCAGATCCCCGAGCTCGGTAAGGACAAAGCCGACCATCCTGCCCCACCAATAGTTCTCCGTGGAATGGACCCACCCGGGCGCACGGAACCCACCGGATAATCACCCTCCGCTTCCATGAATGCGTTGAGGAAGGTAGTGCCAAGTTGTGATATCTCTCCAGCCAGCCGAACCTCAGACTTGCGCGACCCAGGGAAAGGCCGATAACCGACCTGTCATGGCTATCATGACAGTGTACTTTATGGGAGCCCAAAATCACCGAGAGTAATCTCAGGACATATCGAGAAAGGTGCCATTCCATCTTCCGAGGGGACGGACATGTGCTGGAAATAGGACAGCGGGAACATCCTCTCCATGTCCGGAAGAAAGAATCTTCAACCCTTATTTGACGAAGCCATTTGTAAGTTCCGTCATACACGCGATAGCCGCCATCGTGGATACGGTCTCCGAAGAAGAAGGCAGGCTTCTCCAGCTTGATGCTAGCATCCTTGTGAATGCTGCATCGGTCATAAGCACCCGAAGAGTCCTCATGTCAACATTCGAGAGCCTCTCCTCACGAGCCTGCGACTGGTCAGCAGTCACAGGGACAGTCCTTTGTAGCACAAAGGTCAAGTCCGGTCAGCACCACCTACATGTCCAAAGTGGCGCGTCTTGCGAGTGAAGTAGTAAGGTGTGGCGCTACAAAAGAAAAGGGACACTTAGTTAGATACTTTATCAAAAGTAAGGAAAAAATGCTAAGTGTTCATAACCCAGACGCAGAAGAGACACTGGACGCACGATTATCAAATCCGCGTCCAGACCTGCGCATCCACGTCCAAACGCAGAAGAGACACTGGACGCAGGAATTATCAAATCCGCGTCCAGACCTGCGCATCCACTTCCAAACGTAGGAAGAGATACTAGACGCAGGAATTATCAAACCCGCGTCCAGACTGCGAATCCACGTCCAAACGCAGAGGAGATACTGGACGCAGGAATTATCAAATCCGCGTCCAGACCTGCAAGATCCGCGTTTTGCAAACCAAGACTTATGAGATTCAAGTACTTGGACTCAGGCGCCAGACCGTAAGAACTAGCACCTGATGTTGCAGAACGCAAGGATCAAAGTCCACGTTTAAACCCTTCACAATTAGAAATATTCTAAGTGAAGGGTCCAAAAGGCAGAACCTAATGGCACCGGGTCATCAAACCCGCGCCTCGGTTATCAACCCAAAGACTGCGTCTGGGAATCAAACACGATTTAAATTTGTGTGTTAAGGGTTCTTAAGGTTCTTTGAACTTCCTTTAATGGCGAAATTCACGCCTAAAAGGCATTTTACCTTGGAGACCTTGGAGAACAACATCCTGCGCAGAGGAGGAGCTGCCCCTCCGGGCCTCGGCGACGGACGCCTTTGAAGAAGAAGCAGTCGGCTTGGTCTTGGGTGCCATTGCTAATTCAATCCGAGGTTAAACAGATGAACAGAAGGGGAAATTCTCTTCTTTAATTTTATCAGCGAGTGCGTTCGGAGAAGAAGAGGAATCTTCCCAACTGTGGCCTTTTATAGGCACAAGGATTCGCGAAGATATGCAGCATATGGCCCGATGAATTCTGCGGCGAATCTCTGTTCGACGCGTGGAACAAAATCACTTTAACGCACAGAGAAGATCATGCGCCACGACTCTGCAGCGAATCGTCGCTCGACACGTGGCACGGATCATTTAATGAGCCAGGAAATCCGCACGCCAAAAGTGAAATCCCGTCGGTTCCCCGGGCCAACTGGCAGCGCAATCATGACGTGGCACGGACTCGCCACCCGACGACCATGTCTCTTCGATGGATATGCCCCGTCAGCATCGTCATAAATGCGCCCAGACAATCGCGTCTATATTCAAAAGATGCGTCTCTCCGAAGTTCGCGTCTTCAGCTGAACATCGCGTCTGCCTTATGAAGATCAGTCGCGTTTCCATTGCCAAAAGGTCGCGTCTCGCTAAGAAGTCGCGTCTTTAAAGCAGTCTCATCTCTGCTTTTCAAAGGAACCCGCGTTCAGTCCCTGCTTCTGCGAATCATTTCAACAGTACACTGGCACAAGCAGAAGACCAACCACTCCTGGCTTAAAGCGCACCCTGACAGACTTAAAAGCAAACGGGGAGGTTTAGACTGTGTATCTAGACACTCAACATGATCAACTCCGGTGGCTTCAAAGAGTTCAACAGTACACTCACGAAGACCAACTCCAGAATAGATCAACCCGAGCATTAACATCTAGTCATGAAGGCAAATGCAGCTAGAATCTAAAGTATTTCGAAATCCGTCCCAGTTAACTGCGAAATATCGAAAACTTTGGAGGGGTTTCTGTAGGCAGTCTAAAAATCACCAAGACAAGCCACCAACACGCAGAGATCCAAGATCCAGACGCAAGGCTATGTGACAATCAAGACGCGAGAGTCCAAACCCGCGTCTCAGCATTAAGGCACGTGGGCCCGACACCCGCATCTCAGCCTCAAGACGCGAGGGTCCGAACCCGCGTCTCAGAACCAAGGCGCGTAGGCTCAAAACCCGCGTCTCAACCTCAAGACGCGAGGGTCCAAACCCGCGTCTCAACCTCAAGGCGCTACTAGGGTCCAGACCCGCGTCTCGTTTACAACCACCCCGATTATGGCGCCATTCACCCCCGTAGCGGGGAAGTTGGCTCTCATCGTGGAGTATTTTTAGGGACACGTTCACCCCCTACAGCTATATAAATAGCCCAGTTGCTA